>PVHY01001823.1:0-117356 GCA_004024945.1 Uropsilus gracilis
GTGAAGTTTCTTCTCTCAGCCTCCATGTTCTCTATAAAATAAAGGTAATAGTACTAATGGCACAGATGGTTGTGAAGACTTAGATAAAATAATGCCTACAATATACTTGACCAAGTGAGCACTTAGCTAGGTGGCAGTTGCCACAGTCTTCACAAAGCATGTGACCACACTAAAGCTGCAGATGGAAAAATCCAGTTCCCGCAGCCTTTCCCGGAATGTGTGAGGGTGGACAAGCTGTGTCACGAATGCTTCCCACCCATGAGATACAGTGTCTTTACCAAGCAGGGTGAGTAAAGACAGCAGGGAGATCCCAGGATGTCACCTACACACTCTTCAAGACTAAAGAACCCCCCTGCCCCCACTCCCCAGTACTTTAGTGAGATCTGGTATCAACTGATCTCAGCCCTCCCCCTCCCTCCCCTGCCATTCAGTGGCATCTTAAGTTCTGGTTACATGGTGTTTTTCCCAAGCAAAATTCCCCAGAAGCCTCCATGATGGTGGTAAGGTGGGGAACCTTGGGCCTTGCCCAGGGGTGTTTGTGAGAAAGATTGCTGGGTTCCAACTCCCCTGACCACACACTGTGTGACCCAACAGTCACTCTCAACAGCTTCCCAGGTGGTTCACACGTACTCAGTTTTGACTCCCAAAGGTAAAATGACAACAGGAACAAAAGGAAGCTATTGGAGAAAGTGAGGCACAGCCAAACTGAATTCGCCAAGTGTCTTTGAGGCCAGGTTCTTAAAGGCAGTGTTTGGAGAATGGCGGGAAAGGGAGAGGGAGACTTCAATCGGTTGGTTCAAGTCCAGTTGCTGGGACTGACTTGATAGTGTTTGCCTTCTCCCAATGGGGCTCAAACACTCATGAGGGCTGCACCAGCCCCCCTCTTGAAACCCCAGGCAAGGGTGACGTCATGGGGCAACACCTGTTTTTATACCACACACTGGCTAGCCCCTGGTCCCGGCAGGTTTGTATTTGTCACAGTGAGGCTGTCGCTCAGGCCTGTTCGCCAGTCCTCCATTCTGGACGGCCTCCGGGGATGTGAAAGCCGAGCCTTTCTTTGTTCAAAATAGATTCTCTAGCCTGAGGAGGAAACCCAGACTGGGAAAATGGAGATGTTTGCCACCATCCACGTTGACGTACAGTGGAAGAACCACGGTAAGAACGAGGACCCTTTGGAGGCTCTGCTAGATCATGAGTGGCGAGAGACAATTTCCCTCAGTATTTGGGGTTTACTGAGGCATCGGCTAATTAATGTTCTCAGAAGCAGATAGAAGTATTTCCTAGTGAATTCCTCAGATAAACTATCAAGTTGGCCAAATACTCATTCCTGACCCTGTGGAGAAAAGTAGGTGTCACTGTTTGCAGGATCGGAGTGGCAGGCAGGCCCCTGCTTGGGTTTTAAGTCTCTCCCAATAAGCCATCATCCAACTGGTAAGTGCTGGCATTGCTTCTTCAGGGTCAGGGTGGGGCCACGAGCCCAAGAACTTCAGAACCAGTGCCAGAGTGGTGTAGGTCACAAGCTCTAAGCCTGCCTCTCTGGAGTGGCACCCCAGCTCTGGCCCTTACCTCTGGGTGACCCTGCCCCAGTTTTCTGAGTCATAACATGAGGACAATAATAGCACAGAGGGTCATTGCGAGGGGTAAAGTTCTAACTGGGAACGCCCTGGGACGCAGGCTGACGCTTGGCGAGTGCTTCGTGTTGACAACCGTAGGTTATCCGCCATCGTATGTCCTGGGTCGCGCCACCATTCCTGTCTGAGAGACTGAAATATGGAGAGAATGAACTCCATCCCTCTCTGCTACAAAGAGGGTTAGGCGCACTGAAGTCCTTAAAGGAGAAGTAAACACAAGACCACAAGGCAGTGAAGAACACCCTTGGCTTGTTTTCTGAAGGAACTCGAGCAAGACAACAAATCTGTAAAATCTTGGGAAATGAAACATACCACTGCTGACTGGGTCAGAACCATTAACTATTACTGTGCTGGTTATTGGGTCCCATTTTCCATCCTGGTTACAGTTCGTGTTTTTGTTGTGCCTGCCGGCCTGCTCTGCTGCAAACACAGAGCTGCTGCATGCTTGTCCCATGCCTGCCTGGCGTCGCCAGGCCCTGGGCTGGGTTGCGGTGGTGGTGGAGGTCTGGCTCCTCAGCCACCTTTCCTGGGCCCCTGAGTAGAGCTGTCTGGTAGGGTGAGGTGGGACCATGCTAGCCTGTTGGTTCTGTGTGTCCCGAAGACTGGGTTCTGGGGCCCATGTGCTCACGTGTGTGCCCTCTGCGTGAGTATGTACACCCAGCAGGATGGGCGTGTCTGGAAAAGCCAGACCAGTGGCCCTGGACAGCTTACAACCGGCTGAGCAGGTTCCCTCCTGCACACTGCAAGTGCCAGCTGCATCAGCAGACTTGTCTGGCTTCCAGCCCTCACTTAGGGTGGTTTCCTCTGACTTTGCAGGGGTGGGGCCCTTGTACACCTACAGCCTTCTCTGGCCAAAGTCATGTAACACGAGTTTCTGATATTTTTTTCCTGTAAATTCAAGGCCAGAGGGAAAATAAAAAGAAGAATCCAGTGTAAGGAAACTTGTGCCAGAACTTTCCACGCCAATGCCTATGGGGAGGGACCTGCCAAGGAAAACAGAAACCTGATGGCTACCCTAGCAGAAAACTACAAGAACCACAAACTAACTCCAGAGTCATGCGCGGTCTGGTTCAAGAAATAACCAAACAGGCGTGCCTCCACCCACACCCTTGTCACTCATCACCAGCCAGAGGCGCCCAGCTGGCAGCGTGGCACCCAGTCTCATGCGTCATTGTTCCGTATCTAGCAGAGCCATCAACAGCTGGAGGTGATGGGCAGGTTTAGGATGAAAGGACAGTAGCCAAAGGCTTTGGGCCGGAAGGCCACCAACTGAGAGCAAGAATAGTGGGAGACTTGGGTAGGGAACTGGTTCAAACAACATGACCTTGTTTCTCTTTCCAAAATGTGTCCAGGGTGCCTTCTCTAGAGAGCAGTACGCAGTACAGGAACACTCCTACGAGGCCAGGAATTGGTCTTTGAGTTTACTGCTGCACCCGTAGCACAGCACCAGCCCATCTCGAATACCCCACAAATACAAAGGGAGCCCCCCAGTGTACATCCATGTCCCTGTACTTTCAGGTCAGCTCTGGGGTGACCTCTGCACAAGTCCCACCCTTAGGATTTGAGCAGCTTCTGTTCTCAGGCTGTCACTGTGCCAGGCCTAGGAAGATCAAGGCTGCTAATGAAGCCTGGCCTCCGCCTCAGCTTCAAGGAGCTAGACAAGACCCACACACATGCTGCAATGTGCATGTGTGGGCTCCAGATGCCGGAGGGGCCCCGATGCAGGAGGCTGGCGCATGGAAGGACAAGGAGCAGGGCCAGGTCATCACTTCTCCCTCCTGCCTTCCCAGGAGAGCCAGAGTTTGGGTTCCCCATGCAGCTGGCAGAGAGGCTGGGTGAAGGCTGTTGGGAAAGGGCAGCATGGCCATTCACATTCAGCCACATTCCGGCTAGCTGGCATGCAGGTTGATGGCAGTCTCTGCTCCCAAGCAGGGGCAGGGCTTGTGAGCTGTAACCCAGCAGCACGTCTTCCTCCAGGGCGTAGCATAGCTCTCCCAAGTACTCATTTCATCCTCCTCCTCCTTACAGAGGTGCCACTTGTCCTGCCCGGTACTGGTTAGCACGCCTTCGGGGCAGGGCCCTTGTAGCTGTGAGGGAAGCCTCACCCGGCCTTCCTTGTAAGAGAGTTGCGACATTGAGCCCTGCTCTGACTGTGACAGCACCTGTCACTCCCTTTGTCCCAGCAGCCCAGCCCTTTCCAGGTGACCACACGGAGTCTCCCGTCCAAGATAATCAATGTGCAACACTTTTTATTGTGGAAAGAACTTAATGGGAGCAAAGGTTGAGCGGATCGTGTACTGAACCTAGTACCCCCTATCCAGGATTGAGAATGACCAACAGCCTTTAAAGGACGCAGATGAAAATGCATTGTTACTGAAAGCAAGAAAGTGTGCATATCTCAAAGGGACTCAGGGACCAACGGAGTTGGTTCCTGGCCAAAGCTGGAACGATTTGAGTAAGAAGTGGGTGGAGCAGCAGCTGCCTGGCCCTGTTTCTGAGGCTCCTGCACCAGCTGGTGAGAGTGGAGGCGAGGTGTTTATGGTTATTGAGGGGAAGTGAAAGAGGGTGTCTAGGAACCAGTTAGGTGGCCAGGCTGGGCTGGAGAAGGCTGGCTGCCACGGGGGCTGCGGTCAGCTCCCTGGTGGATTGACTCACCACGTCCTCACTGTGACTCACATGGAGTCACCCTCTGCACCGGGTGGCCTACATTGGATGCAGAGAGCATCGTTCTGTGCCAGGGACCCAATCAGAGTTGGGATGGGATGGAAGGTGAGCCAGCCCCTGCTGTTTGCTGCCAAGTCCAGCATGCTGGGAAAAGGTGGGGGCAGGCCCTGGGGCTTCAGTCATCCTGCCCCAAGCATGTGTGGCCCTGCCTTCCCCCAAGATCACCCTCTTTCACCTTCCTCTAGAGGCTTGGGTGGCAGGAGTGCACCGGCTGGGAGGCAGCAGATCGGGCTCAGGTTCAGACTCCACCACTGAGCTCTCTGACCTGTTCCTGTAAAATGCAGATAGTACACCTGCCGCACCCACTTGGTGAGGCTGAGTCAAGGATCAAGTGAGGAGAGGCAGACAGGGAGGGGCTCTTAGGGGTCATTGTTTGGGTGGTGTTGCAACAGAGGTCATGTCCTTAAGGTGGCAGATAATGACCTTCAGGGCTGGAGGGTGGAAGGGGCTCATCTCAGAGGAGTTGTGTATGTATTAGGCTGCTTTTGGTTGCAGGTAATAGTAGATCTTATTCAAATTGGCTCACAGCTGAAATATCCAGAGGCAGGTAGGCCTGAGAAATGGCATTACCGGCAGGGATTCTGGCCCTATTTTTCATGAAGTCGGTGTATTCTGACTTCTCAGGCTGGTTTCCTTCCAGGGAGGGAAGTGGTTTTGAGAGTCCCAGGGTGCTCGTTGCACCATCCCTAAGAGGAGAGAGCTGCTGTTCATCTGCCATCAAATGCCCAGGATGGTCTCTCTGGTCTCTCTTGGGGTACATGCTTGGCTCTGAACTGTGTGGCCAGAACAAGCCTGCTGATGACTTAGGCATAGGTTATCAACAGACCTGAACAAGTTACCGGAGCAAAAAGGCCAGATTGAAATGGTTGATTTAGATCAATCCAGGACTCGTCCTGGAAGTACCAAAGGAGGGGTGGCAAGTCCACAGAAGCCCATCGCTGCCTCAGCTGAGGTTGGGTGGAATGGTGCCCACTACAGGCAGTGTCCACTATGGGTTTCTACCCCAGGAAGAACCCACTGTTGCAGGAATCATGGTGATCTGCCTTCCTGGCATCCATTGCCCCCTTGTGGTTGCAATGCCGATTTGCGTTGGGGCTCTGTTCCTTTCCCCATTCTTAAGAGTAAGAGCCTCGGTTTCCCACTCATAGGAGAAGCACGTGACCAGAACTTAGCCCAGTCAGTGCAATGCACTCTGACCACCTGACTGCTCCTCAGAAAGACAACAGAACCAGTGAAGTGCAGTGAAACTAGGAAGGGAGACTGGGGCTGCGCCTGTGCTTCCTGTCTGCTGAACAGAATGGAATCATTACTGCTGCTATTTTACAACCACATGGAAAGAGCCTGAGGTGAAGCTAATACAGTGACACAAGGGGGGAAACTACTAAAGCCACTCACACAGCTAATTCCTAGATGTTTCAGTTTATGAGTCAACCCGTTTCCTCTCTGAACCAGTTTGGGTCAGGTTTTCTGTCAGCTGCAACAATGTCTTAAATCATGCTGTTCTTCCTGTTCCGGAGAACTAAGTGCTCTAGGCGGTGCACTTGGGGGGCTAGAGTGTTTGCTCCAAGCTTACCAAGTTCAAGTTTTGTCATTTAACACTAATAGAATATGGAAAACATCCCAGCCATGAAAGATGTGGCTGAATGCTGACTGGAGATAGTTGGGATTAGCCTAGACCAGGGCAGGCAAACTCTAGCCCATGGCCAAAGTTGACCTCCACCCATTTTCATAAATGAGGTTGTATTGGCAGTCAGCCCACTTTGTGACTGTTTTGTGCTAAATGGCAGAGCAGAATCGAAACAGTGACTGTGGCCTTCACAGTTCCAACTATTTAGTATCTGGCCCTTTAAAGTTTGCTGCCCCCTGGTGTAGATGGTGGAAAGTACAACAGAGGCAAATGTCTTCCCCCTCAAATGAAGACAGTAGTCCCCTCTAATTAAGCCATGGCCTCGCTTTCCAAAGTTTCAGTTATGTGTGGTCAAGCAGGGTTCAAAGATGTGATCATACAACATTTTGAGAGCGATTACATAAACATAACTTTTGTTAAAGCATATTGTTATAATTGTTCTATTTTATTGGTATTGTTTATCTCTTACCGTGCCTAATTTAATTAAACTTAAATCACAGGATGTAAGTACAGGGAAAAGCACAGTATATATTGGGTTTCAGGCTTCTACTAGAGATCTTGGACAACTCCACCTATGTTTTCAAGTGCAGTGACACTGTGTGGTCCTTGTACTGCAGCCATCCCAAGTTGAGTATGTCCGTCATTGGTTCTAGCAGCTAAGGAAGAATGTCAGAGCCCTTGGTGGATTTTCTGAGCTTTAATGCTCTCGGAACCAGGCACACAGGCACACCAAGGAGGGAGGCTGGGCCAATTGCATGGCAAGCGGGTAGGCTAGGCTGCAGGGGCAAGGGGGCTGAGAGGCAGATGAGCCCTCCAGTGCTCCAGGGGTGTTCTCTGGGCTCTCTCTTGCATGCTCTTTATGTTCTCCCCTGGTGTTCTCTCCTAGGGGATGCCACCCTTTCATTCCCTCCCTCCCAGGCCCTGCGACCACAAGGAAAACCCATTGGGTCCAGGCATGCCCTATCATGGGGAGGGGGTATACCTGCTGGTCATATAGGCTGGTCATATATATAGGTCATATATGCTGGTCATATAGGCCAATGGCAGAAGGGCAAAAATTCTGGTAACTTATTGACGTACAATCCTCTACCACAGATCCCCCATTAACCACAGGTCCTATGATCAGTATTAGGAAAGCAAACTTGGTATTTAACTTATTCCAGCAAGTGAGAGGCATCCTATATGTTAGGATTTGGTGTATGCAGTACCTGTATCTTAGTGGCGCTGGTCACAGCACATCTAGGAGCCCTAGGGACATAAGGACTCTCATTTTGCACATCCCTCTGAGTCAGGTTGTTGAAGCTACTGGCAAACTCCCTGTGGGTACCCCAGTGACCCACTTCCATAAAGAGATGGGATTAGTGCAAACAGACAAGTTCTTCAGTCTTCGTAACAGAATGTCAGTCTTGTCCTCAGTCCAGCTGATGTCTGAAGCCAGTGCAGCCCACACCTATCATCAGTACAGTGCCCTCAAGGCAATCAGGGGTGGGGAGGGGGTGGGGGTGGGGAGGCACCATCTTTAATTCCTGGCAAGCAAGCTCCTGCAACAAGTGCAGCGTAAATAGACAATACTGGTAAAACAGCCAAGGACATGGAAGCAACCACCCTTGGGGTTTCTAAACTCCGTCTCTCTGCTAAGTTACCCGACCGGGAGGCAACATTTCAGGACGGGCTAGTCCGCGGTGGAAGGCCATCCTCCCTCCTCAGTAAGTCAGCTCAGACTGAAGCAATTCCTTGCTCAACCATACTGATGACTGCAAGTGCTCTCAGTACCTTGCGGTGGCTGCTGATAGAAGGTTATGCCTTTTGTTGCAGTGATGGAAAGGGTGTATTTCAATATGTTGCTCTGGCAGCTCGAGTCTTTGCTGGCAGAGCAAAAGGAACCAGGGCACAGGAATGACATTCTAGGCTGTGGATTTGGTTTCTGTTCTACTTCTGAGGACACCCTCCTCTTCTCAGTTGAGGAGATTCAGGCCACGGAGCACCTCCCTTTCTAGGAGTCTCTAACCAAATGTTAAGCGGCCACGTGACCACAGAATCCCTGTCCATACCTGCAACGGCCCCCTGCTTCTGGCCAAGATGTCTTCCTACCATCATGGCTGAATAGGTTCTGGAGCACAGCCCTGCACGCAGATCAGGGAAACAGACCACAAAGCATGTGCAAAATGCTAGGACCAAACTGGCTCCAGGTGGCTTTGAAACACACTGCTTTTCCTACTTGCCACTGTGTCCTCCACTAGAGAAGGTACGCCTGAGGGCGAAACCCAGGTGAGATCTCTTTGCAATCACCAACACCCCTGGAGTCACCCACACAGGAGGCTGGTGTCCCTGAGCAGCCTGGAGTAACTCCTAACATTTGGACCCTATGAAGGGCGTTCCTGATACCAATCAAAAATAAGAGACATCACAGAAAATGTTACTTTTTTTTATTATTTCAAGGAGGTAATACATAGCCCAAAACGCCAAAGCAGGAAGGAATTAGAGGCAGCAAATGGCCGTTTGTTTGTTTTTTTGTTTTTGTTTTTGTTTTTTTGAGAAGAGCCCCATGCTGCGTCTCCGAGCTCCCATCGGCCTGCAGCCCACAGCCTCTTAGGAAGCCAGGTTGGCAGCGTGAAGCCGGCTGCGACCAGCAGTGGACAGAGGCCCCAATTCAACAACCCATGGACTGAGAAAGGGTTCTGTGGGTAGCACTCAGCCCAGCCCGCCAGTTATCAGGCTACTGCCTTAGCAGCAGCCAGCCTGTCTAGCACTTGATTTTATTTCTGTGAGCCTGGAGTGGGCAGGACGTGAATAAATCCTGAGTAGGAAATTAAGGTGAAAGACTTAGTAGTGTTAATACTCTGGGTGAGAAGAGACAACACTGTCTTGGAGGAGGGGGGCTGCAAGTCTGGCAGAAGATGGAAACAGGCAGAATGGGCAGGGGTTGAGGGCGCAGCCCTGGGGGTATCAGAGGGGTCGATGCATGGAGGTACATGATGGAGTGGGGGGGCGGGGGGAGGGCAGACGCTGGGGCTGCTTCCTCTGGCACAGAGTTGAAGGAACAATTCATTTTCCACTCATAATTGGTTTCCCAGGTCGAAGACACTACACCTGGGGCTGAGGCACATCCTCCCCAAGCACCAAGCACAGCCTTGGAGAATCGCACAGCTCAGTTCTTCAGTGCAGGGGAAGAGCCTGGCATCTCCGAGGCCTTCCTCCCCCGCCCCAGGCTTCTTTCCCCGAGCAAACAACCAGGATTGGAGGGCAGTACCTCAGGCACTGCCTAGTAAAGTCCCAACATAGTTTTTTTTTTGTTTTTTCTTTTTTTTCTGTGAATTTATTTTGGTGGGACCCCAACTTCCGCCCTTGCAGAGAGCAGACTTACTTCCACCCACAGAAGAGCGCCTTCCTGGCGATTAATGATGACATGCAAGTGGGAATGGAAGCAGTGGCCCCAGAAGCTGTAATACTCGTAGGCATCATTCATTTCAGTAAGACCCTAGGGCAGGAGAGCTGGTGGGGAGCTGGCAGGGAGGGGCTGCTCTTCCCAGCATGCACTGTCCCCAAACCAGGCTGCAAGGGCTGATAGATTTTTGGTTTTACAGATATGCAAAGAATTTTTAAAAAACCACGCCACTGTGTTCTCCACAAACCCAGCGCCATCAGTTTTGTTTGTTTGACAAGAAAGGACAAAGAACCACAGCTCCATAGTGACCAAGCCTTGTGTAGCAGATCACACTAGAATCGAAATGGATAAGCCTTGGCCCGACTTGGGAGGTGGCTGTGCACAGAGCCTTGGGCACCTGTGTCCTCTAGTCAGTGGCTGGCTCTGCTGTTACCTCAGTCCCATGCTCCTCAAAGCCTGGGACTGGCTTCTGTAGAAAGTGCATGGTGGCCTGGATCACCTTATCTGGTCCAATATTGTACACAGGGTGGGTGGGCTGCTGCAAAGAGAAGAACAGATGCCAATTAATCATCCTGATTATCCTTGGAAATGTGCAGTCTTATTTCCATACAATGAACTTCTAAGAATTCTGCATAAGGAATCATCAGAGATACAGAGATTTATCTTAGAAAGCCTGAATGGTCAACGAATTTTATAGAACACAGGACAAAAAAGAATATTATATTGCCATTAAAAACATGCTTTCAAATACTTATGGAATATATATTTTACTTTAGATTTATTTACCCCAAAATACTAGCAAACTAAATCTAGCCCTATGTATTAAACCCTTGGGTTCTCGCTCTCCCTTCCTCCCTCCCTCCCCTCCTCTCTCCCTCCCTCCCTCTCCTATGAACAAAGACTTATCCTTGGAATATAAGGTTTAACATCAGCATATTCATTAACAGAAATTATCAGATTAAAGGAGAAAAACTAGATGCAGAAATAGGGTTCAATAAATTCTAACACTAGATTATGACTGAAACAACAACTTAGCAAACCAGAAAGGGAGTATCTTTATCCTGATATGAAGTACTTGCCAAAACCCCACAGTAAGCATCCCTGTTAAGGTAAGATGAATTTCTGGAAATCAAGACAGAAATACCTTCTTTTACTCCCTAGTCAACACTCTACAGGATCTTGGCCAACCTCACAAGGCAAGGGGGAAAATAATACCATTCTCAATTGGAAAAGAAAGGAGAAAAACTGTCCTCGTTTGAAGATGAAATTACACCCCAGATAAAAAAATCTAAGAGCTTCTAGGGACAAACTATTACAAGTATTAGGAGCACTCTGCAAAAAACTGGACACAAAACCAAAATATAAATAACAATAGCATTTTTGCACACTAGGAAATATCCAATCACAAAAACTAAATTTTTGGATATAAATCTAATAGAAGATGTTAGTCTTTTATGAAGAAAATCATAGAAAATCACTGAAGAATATAAAAGAAAATCTAAACAGTTATGATCATAAATGGAAAACCTTAATGTTGAAGTCAGTTCTAGTCCATTAATCTTAAATTTAATGCAACTCCTATAAGAGTTCCATTAGATTTTCTTCTCTGGAACTTGATAAACTGACCCTAAAATTCACAGGAAAAAAGGAAAGGCAAAGAATCGCCTAGGCAACTTTGAAGAAAAAGAATGAGGTGACCAGGATTTGGCTATTGCATTTAAGATCTTACTAAGACAGAGCAGACAAGCAAAGTCCAAAAGAACAGGAGACAATCCAGAAACAGCCACCCGTATGCAGAAACTTGAGTCTGTGCAATACATCAGTAGGGAAGGTTAGAAATGTCAGTGAATAGTGCTGGTCAGCCAATTAACCGTAGGGGAAAAAAAGATGAAATGATATTCAGACCTCAGCATAGACACAAATCAATTCCAAAAAAATTTTACAACTAGGTGGAAAAAACACATCTTTAAACTGCTTAGAAGAAAATGTATTTTGTGACCTTAGAGAAACCTAAGTAAACCCTTTCCTCCAAAAGAAAAAACAATAAAAAACATCCAAAAGCAAAAAAGCAAATAAAACTGCTCACCTTAAAATCTTCAACTATCTCACACCTATGAGAATTGCCCACATCAAAAAGACTAGAAACAACAAACGTTGGTGAGGATATGGAGAAAGAGGAAGCCTAATACATTGTTGGTGGGAATGTAAACTGTTCCAGCCCCTATGGAAAATAGTGTAAAAGTTTCTTAAAATATTAAAAATAGATCCACTACATTATCCAGCAATCATCTAGCATTCACCATATTATCCAGCAATTTCACCACAGGAGAAACACACCCACCCACTGACAGAGGATTAGTATCAGCACACAGTGATCTCTACAAACATAAGAAAAGGGTAAACAGTCAAAATTACAAATAAGTATGAAAATGAGCAAAGGATATGAACTGGTGATTCATGGGAAATATGAAACAAATAAACTCAATAAACATTGGAAAAGATGCTCAACCTCACCAGTGATCAGAAAAATACAAAACCCAACTGAGACCATTTCCCAGATACTCAGTCGGCAGCAAGAGGGGTCTAACAGGACACCTTGACTCAGCTTAGCACTGCTGTGAGATTGCGAGGACGACAGTCAGGCCGTCACTGGCAATGCCATCCAGCCATGCCATCCAGCACCTTCTCTCCAGCAAGTGCCCATCGGAGAAATCCACTGCTGCACTGTTATAACAGCAACACCCAAAGCCCTCTCCATGGTCACCTTAGGGTAAATGAGTTAATCAGGCTTTTTACGCCACTAGCCTGTAGCTGTCATCTGTGGCCTTGATCATGCAATGAATGCAGAAGGCTCTGGGAAGCATGGGCACACCCGACCTGAAATGTGGACACCTGGCCCAAAGAGCATGGGTGGGCACATGTGGAAGTGCGCACACCTGACAGTGCCCAGAAACAGGGATAGAAGCAGAGGCAAACGGTGCCAGTTCAAGGACTACAGAGGAGGCGAGTAAGAACACCAGAGAGAGAGAGAGCGAGCCCAGAGAAAGCACATCCGATCTGTGGGGGCTGGGAGGCTCAGTTGCCTTCCTCCCAGAGCCCCTTGCCCAGCCCATGCCCCCCTGCTTAGCTTGGCTGTCTGCCATACAACTGGCCCGGCCTCCTTGCCTGTGGACCTGGTTCCCTGAGAGGCATCCACGGAAACGGATGTTTCCCCAGAAACACCTGCAGCATTTATTATACACAGGATCGAAGTCAGATTTAGGGCAAGGTCATGCCGGGGATGGAATGTAGACAGTGGAAGGGGCCATACCAGCAAATCCAGAAAAATGTTAAGACCTGACAAAGTTAGAAGGGTCGTTACTCATTCTTGATTACTAGTGATTTTGAGCACCTTTCCCTGCATCTATTGGCCACGTGTTCCTGCTGTTGGAAAATTTTCCTGACTGTTTGCATATGGCTCCATTATTTGAAGGCTGTGGGTAGTCCTAGGATTCCTGTCATCAGCTGTGACCAGGCCAAGGGCTGGGTGCAGTGACCAAGATTCCGTGGCATGGGGCTGAGTGATTTTGAAGGAGGCAGACGAAGATGCATGGAAGACACCCTATGCACATTGCGATGCGTGCTGTGAAGGGCACAGGGCACTGTGAGGCGACTGTGTTAACAGAAAGTGTGCTGAGAGGCCTCCTCCAAGCTAAGACACTCTGAGAAGACTGGCTGGCTGAGCAGCGGCTGCCGTGAGGCTGCAGCTGCTTCCCAGCATCTGCTTCCGCGGAGGAGGAACTATCAATAAGTGGTTGAGCGCTTAGACTCTGGGGGAGAGACACCAAAGCTGTCACAGAGGACCCCGGGCCTGGAACCCTGAGGCTGCTTACAGATGTGCCACCTCTGCACATGCATCTTCACTCATGGGCTGCAAACCTGAGGAGGGGACTCTGAGCTCCCTGGTGGTCCACACAGGCCACACACAGTCTCTTGGTGGACACCCCTGTCCTGGGATGCTGTGGAAAAGGATTGTTACCCGTCCTCATCCCACCTTACCAGAGCGTTTTCGGGCACACCCAGGACCACATCGTGCAACATGGCTCCACTGCCAAAGTGCTGAGCTATGGACAGGCCACTCAGGCAGTAGCAGGTGTGGTAGAAGTCCCGAGACCTGTGGGACAGGGTGGTTCTGAGCTGGGGCTCCTCTGCTACCTCCCACCTGCAGCAGATGCCCCCACCCACAGACCCAGAGGCCAGGATGCCCCCACCCAATACCCTGCCCTCCAGCAGTTGTTCAAAGGAGCCTGGTGTACCCCAGTGGCATTTTTTCAAAACCCCACCTGTCAGCCTTGCCCACAGAGGCCAGTCATTTAAGAGCTGGTCCCCTCCAGCTGACTCCCTAAAGGGCTCTCCAGGGTAGTGCTCACACTAAATTAGCACCTTGAAAAGCACTGAATGTCTAGAAATGGGTCAAATTTTCTTACTGGGAAGCAGCTTTCAGCTGGGCCTTCCTCTGCACGCTGCCAGTAACAGGGGGGAGGGTTTGTGTTGTGTGTGTGTGTGTGTGTGTGTGCGTGCACCCACACATGTTGGGGAGGGGGGTAAGGGGATGGGAAATAGGCATGGACCAAAGGGACAAGGATTTGCTTGATTTCCTTTTCGTTTATTATGGCACATAAAGATATTAATCTACTCGAACAGGTTTTCTTTTGCTTTTGTTTTGTTTTGTTTTTAGACTAGGTCTTGCTATTTTTGCCTGTGGAACTGCAGGCTCTCAATGCCCGGGGTACCACAGACTCAAGCAATCCCCAGCCTCAGCTTCCCAGGTATCTGGGATTACAGGTGCATGCTACCACACCCAGCTATATTTTTGGGGGACTAGGTCTCACTACGTGCCTGCCCCCAGCAGGACTTGAACTGTGATCCCTGGCCCCCGCTGAGGCTTCCTAGGCTACCGCCTGCAGGCATGTGCCACCATGCTGGGTTATTTAACATGCTTTGTCATGCTTATAATCTTTATGATACTCAGGGGTTCTAAATTCCTATATCCTTTTCTATTTAGATCCATTTAGTTGTTTGTTTTTAAAAAGAAGGTATGAGAAGCCAGCCCAGCCATCTGTTTCCCTATCTTGGTGGGTGGTGGTGGTGGTGTATGTAACCTAGGGGAAACGATTGGTACTGTGGGAGCCAGGGTCAATGGCACTCGGATGGGGCACTCCTGATATTAGGGTGCTTATCTCCATCAAGCAGCTGGATGGATGAAGGGGGACAGCCTAACTTTAAAGGTGGACACCTACTGTCAGTGGCTATGAGCAGGCTGAGGTGCACACCTGCCTGTCTACTGCCCTCGCTCCCCAGAGAGAAGTCACTCACTTGCCAGGTTTGTCCAGGAGTCCCCCAGCAGGACACTGGCAGCACATGAGGATGTACTCCTGCAGGGCCTGCTGATGAAACATCCAGTGGCTCATGCTGAGGGCAGGGTCACCTGTGGAAAGGCAAAGGGTCAGCGGCTCTGCCTGGTCAAAGCCCAGCAGAGCATCAACAACCTCTGTGTTTCATTACCCAGTGGGAACAGTCAAGTCACCCTCTATTTGCCTCGTCCTGGAACCACTTTGAAAACTACATTCTCTTTGCCCGAGTGCCATCACATGTCCCTTCTCCTGAAACTTCACCTGAGTCCAAGGGCAGCAGTTAGTTCAAGTGGTGCTTCCGTGGGACTTCAGAGCCACCCTGTTACCTTGGATGACCCCTAAATCACATTTCTGGGGGGCAGGCACAGGCCGTTGGGCTCACTTTGCAGACTGATCTTGACTTGGTCCACCAGTCCTTATACTATACTTAGGACATTTCCTCTATCACTCTCTGAAATTTGTTAAGCAGACCTTCCCATTGCTGAGAATGCAGTAAGAGTGTGGTAATGTTTCTTTTTTCTAAGCCTGCAAAAAAATTCTCCAACTTTTCTCTTGGCTCAAAAATTTTCCTAAGCATTACTAGTTACTGCCCTTCAGTCCAAGTACCCACCCAGGCAGAAACTGGTAGGTCTGGCAATGCTACTACAGTACAGAAAGCACCGGGGCATCTTCATTCTGAAGTTCAAGGCTTGAAGGATTCTGTGGATCATACAGTAAGTGGAGAGGAAGGGACAAATCACCAACAGGCAGATGTATGCAGAAACATTTACATGGGAATTGATTTTTAAAAATACACATATAGCATGTGCATTAGTTCTTGATTAGTTTTCTACTTTGATCTCATTTCAAAGATAAACAGTCTTTAAATGGTAATTGAAAATGACTTTTTCTGTCTTTGTTTCTATGCATCTTTCTATATAGTTATAGTTATTACAATGTTGCATCTTACGTTTTTCATTCTACATTAGAGACATAAGCTTTTTTGTTCTGCCACATCATCTTCATTCCATCATTATGAAAAGTCACTCAGTAAATGGACACACAAGGCAATTATCAATACAAGCACTAGGTCAAAACTTGAATATATATAAGCATATAGAATCTTCTCTGGTAAAAACTTAAGTTTACCAAAAATGCAGCATATAAAGAGGATATAGAGGCAAAATATTTAATTGTGGGGATACTTCAAGCAGAAAAGGACAAAAATTTATTTTTAATTTTTTTTAAACGAGAGAATTGGTGGGAAAGATCAGAAAGCATATTTTCTGGCTGAGCACAGATGAGGCACATACAGCATTTGACTGTCATTTGGGGTCCTGCACACAACATTCACCAACACCCAAGTCAGGCTGGAGTCCCCCAAGATCTTCAGAGTAGAAGAGGCCCCAGGAACTGAGACCAAGGCTGGGTTCAGGTCTCCCCTCTCAGGCTCTCTTGGGGATATACACTTGCTGAAGCATTTACAGAATTTAACTACCCCCCACCCCCACTTCTTTTTTGCCCCTGTGAGCACAGTCAACTTAGCAGAAGACAGAGCTTGTGATCAAGATTTACTTGATAGGCCTCACATCTATTTCTTCCCAAAGTTGTCCCCTAGTACTTATTTCTGCAATAAACACTTGTGAATCTTCTCTTTAATTTCTCTATTTTTCGCATCAGATGGGTAATGTACCAGGTCTGCGGGAATCACCTCTCACAGGAGAGCAGGAACACCCAATCACAATGCCTGGGAACCGCATGAGGTTCTTGGCTCTATGTTGAGGATTACTGTCTTCAAGTAGGTTTGCAGGAATGTTTTTTCAGTAAAAGGGGAAAAAATTGAAGGTCTTTAGTAGACACTGATAAACTGCTTTATAAGAATGTATATAGTCACCAGTAGAATTTAAAAGTTTACTGTATTGTGTGGGGCATGGGTGCAGGTTGAGAGATATGCCCCAGATAAAAGGAAAACCTTTTATCTGTGTCACCCCCTCTGGTACACTAGACGGTGGTCAACAGTAGGTCTCTCACCTATAACACAGCTTTCTAACCTCTTTGGAATGTCCCAAGAGACATATGACCTATTAGTAATGACTGTTACCCCCACAGGTAAATTCTCCTGTTATCACCCCTACCCCTGCTATATGTCACATACACTTGAAAATCAACTTGCTACTTCCTCATTAGCTCATGTGACCATTTCTCTGCCAGGGTATATAAGGGGCTTCATAACTTCATTAGAGTTGGACCTGGACATACTTCCCAGGATTCCCGTCCTGTGGGCTAGCCTCACAGATTGCTAACAATCTCTTCAGTCTTATTTTTATTATTTCCCATATGCGACTCCTAACAGTATTATATCTCCAGTACTGGTCATGTAAATTCTCAGCAATTAAAAGGTTAAGAATGGTTCCTGGGCATTGATTTACATGTCTTTTATTACCAATGATAGCTCCCCAAAACTTGTGTTTACTACTTATCTGTCTATCTTTCTTCCTTTTTTTCTTTCTTTTCTTTCTTTCTTTCAGAGACTAGGTCTCACTATGTTCTCAGGGTAGTCTTGAACCCACAGACTCAAGTGATTTCTAGCCTCTGCCTCCCAGGTACTGGGATTACAGGCATGTGCCACCATGCCCGGCTACTACTTGTGTTTCTTTTTGAAAGTATTTGTCCATCTTCTGAGACCCAAGTCAATTTTATTAACTAGCTTCTGATTCTATTTACCCTCTGTGCTATACCTACTTCCCTCTGTCTTTGCTCTTCTAGTTATGTGATTTTTAAACAATTATAAATATATAGGTGGCACATATGCTGTAATCACACTGTTGGTTTTGCTTTGTGATTTCTTCTTTAGAAAAGCATATTCAATGGGTTCAGGGGTCTTAGGGGTTTTAACGGGTGATGAAAATTCCAGAATTGATGATGACAAGTTACATAAATCTAAATCTGTAAATACACTATAGATCACTGAATTATATACTTTAAATGCATAAATTGTATGGTATGGAAATTATACCTCAAGAAAACTGTTATTTAAAGAAAACTTTAGGATGACTACATTAAACATCTGCACAAAAGATACCTTTATTGCTTATGCTTTAAGAAATAAGACTATTATTATAAGGTAAATGATAACCTAAGTCTAACATTGGAATATGAAAAGAAAATGCCACGTTTATTATTAAGAACATTACAGAGTGTGGGTTACCTCCTGTATTACTGAAGTCTAACATCTCAAAGTTCAGAAACTTGAAGAGGAGCTTCCAGAACCCTGAACTTGCACACCAGCACACATAATCACAGTGAGATGCGGGGGAGATGATCACAGGGTGATAACTCTGCACTGGGATCAGTTTTTCAAATCCTTGATTCCTCTCCTTAAATTACAGATACCATTCTCATGCATTTCAAAGGTTCCTTCAATCTAAGAAATTGAAAATCTTTCCAAGCAGTTATACACAGGTGCAGCCACATGTGGCTCTACATCAGCAGTGGACAGACTCAGGCCTAGCATGTATCCCACAGGACCTGCATGAACAGGTAATGATCCAAACCCAGACTCCAGGATTGCTGCTATCTTACTGGTGTAGAAAAGTGAAACAACTCACCGATATTAGTAAGAAAATAGTAACAATTCGCTCTTCTACTCAAAGACGGTATTGAACATGTGTGAGGCAGGCACCTCGTGGACCTGCTTCAGTCACCTGCCGAGTCAGGGGTGCAGGCAGGGCTCCTGTGCTGAGTGTGTCAGCCCCCTTTTATGGTCTGAGTTGGCAGTATAGGCACCACCTTTTAAAATTGTATTTGTTCACTTACTAAAATGAAAGTTGTAAGGCCCATGGTAAAAAATTTAAACAGCCAGAGTGCAGTTCAGAAGGATACAAAATTTTGAAAGTAAGTCTCCCTCTGTCTTCTACCTTTCTCCCAAAGGTAACCACTGTTAAAAGGGCTTCTGCAGGCTTCCAGGAAAAGCTGTGCAGATGCTACCTGTGTGCATTCAACTGCTCTCTACTGTTTTATCCACACACACACATATACACATACATACATATATATATGAATGGACATGTATGTATGTATGTTTACATATATATGTGTGTTTGTGTGTGTTTTTATATGTGTGTGTGTGGATAAAACAATCGTAGTACTTTTTCTGTCCCAAACCTCTGCCTGTTTTCCAATTGGGCTGTTCATTTTTTTTTAATTGATCTGTGTGATTTTGATCATTTATTTGTTGCAAATTCTAGTTGTTTTGTTCATAGAATTTCTCTCCTTTATAAATAACTTGTTTTTATGCAAGAAATACACATATGAATTGTAGAAGACTTAAAAAATGCCAAAAAAAAAAAAAAAAAGTAATCATCATATAGCAGCTTCACAACCCAGAGCTTTTGTTAATTTTTGGATTCAACTCTTCCCTAAAGATGGAACTATATACACACTTTTCAAACTTCACTTTGATCACAATATATTGTGAATATCTTTCAGTGCTGCAACTCAGAGAGTCCCAGTGTTAGCATTTTGTTTGCACTCATACCACTTGCCCTCTTCCCAGACCCCTGCCTAGTTCAAGTGCAACACAGGCCCCATCCTAGTTCATGAGAAAAGCAGGAAGCGCCACAATTCCTGGGCAACCCTCCCCACAGGCTAGGCTCTGAGTATGCCTAGTCCATGTGATACAATAAAATGCCAACCAGGGCCCCCTGAAGACCTTGGCAGGTCACTCCTGTTACACTCCCTCCAGATTTTCCTGGCAGCTGTAGAACGACTGCCTCTTGTTCCTGCCAAGGACAGGTTGTGAGAGGTTAACGGTTTTACCAGGGGCTCAACCTCACTAGGTTCCAAATAAAGAAATCACGAAAACCCCAATTTATTTCTAGTTTGTAGATGTTAGACTCTTGGGGAATTCCTGACTTTCCCACTAAAAAGCCAAGTCAAAGACGATGAGACTCTAGAGTCAGGGGGTTGATGTCTTGTTGTCCTGAGATTAAGGTCCAGAGGCCCAAGGGCTGGCCTGGGAGGAACTGGGTGGAGGACTGACAGAGACCTTCAGGAAGACTGGGAAGCCAGGAAAGAAGTTGTTTACTTCAATTCCATATTAAAGTGGCCACAGCTCAAATGAAGTTAAGAAACTAAAGAATGGGGCTCAGAAAGAGGAGCCAAACAATAAAAAAACAAAAAACAAACAAACAAAAAAACCCATGTAGGTGTGTATGGGAGACAGTGGTGAAGAAGTCATCTCTTCCACATTTGAATAATTAATCACCCAACTGCTAAGTCCAAAGAGAAGCTTCCCTCTGGACCAAGAAATCTACAAGAGCAGAGTCAGCCCCCAGCCCGGACTCCCCTCCTCCCCCACTGGTTTCCTCAGAGACACCCTGTTCTCACATAAAATAAATGAGAAAAATGATTCGGTTAGCAGACTGCCTGAGGTAGCAAGAGCAGACACGGAAGGCTCCAGAATTCATGCTTGTCTCACTGCTTCAGTTTTGCATTCCCATTTGAGCTCGACAGAAGTGAACACAGGTCTGCCCACTCTAGCAGCAGGGGAACAGACCTGAATTTGGGATTCTTCAATGAAATGAAAATACAAGCTTCCTAATGGTAGCAACTATGCAGTCAGCCTTACTCAGTTCCAGTGCTCTGCCCCTTTATGATGTTGCCTTTCCTGTCACTGTTGCCACCACGAGTTCAGTGTGGGGCTTCTGTTTTGACATGATCAACACAGAGCTCTGGGAAACTACAGCTCCACCAGCAGTCACCATGGGTCCCAGGAAGGCACCTGTCCCCTCCCAGCCACAGCCAGACTGAAGCAGAGACCTCTCATCTGTTGGAATGGAATCCTGTTCCATGTATGACCTTAAGCACCAGCACTCACAACCCAGGACAGACAGACATTTTAACCCCACTGGAAAGGTACTCTGGTCTCCAGCCTTGGTGAGCCCCAGGGAAACCTGCTAGCTCCTTGAGCAACTCCAGGCTCACCTTGAGTGTGCAGTGCCCGGTGGAGCAGGGGGAGGAGCCCCGCCTGCCAGAAGGAATAGCAGCCATCCACCAGCTTGTTGCAGCGGCCCTGAAATCCACCTTCAAACCGCATCTGCCGGCTGGTCACCCATTGCTGAGAATGAGAGAGATGGGACAGGCAGTTGTAGGCTAAAAGACAAAAAGCCAGCAAAGCAACATCTCCAGAAGTCAATCTAGAGAAGGTCTTCCTGACTTTCTCTTGGTTTCTTGGCACTTAAGTTCTGGAGCTGACTGCTTCCTTCCCTTCCCTTCATGACCACAGACACAATGGCATCTTTAAACTGACCCTTTTGAGGCAGCCAGCATGGATCCCAAGTCAGTATTTAACAAACAACTAACCACCTTTTCCTGGGTCCCAAATGGATTATAATGGTAAGAATAAAGAAGTTGGCTTCTTAATAAGCGAGGGTTTACTGGGAATTTGAAGGCAAGACCACCAGGGGCTCATTTCCAATCACTTTCCCTCTCAGGGAAGCTGCTTTCAAGCAGCTAAGTGGAATTTTGAGCTACAGCTCATCAGAGGATCTCAAACTGTTTCTGACTTTTACTTGGCACCGGAGGAAATTTATCCAAGGTCACTAGCAGGATGGAAGTAGAAGTCATTTGTCCTGATTATCAGTGACAGCCTTCCCTGGCCCAGCCTCTGCTTCTCCAGGGGAACCTGGTTTGGCTGATGGAAGAAAATCTTTTTACTCTGAACCTTAAAATGGCTTCAGTGTCACTCAGTGACCACACATGATAACCACTCTTTCTCACTTATCTCCAAGTTCTCTAAACACACTCTCCTACTAAGATCAAGATAGTCAAGGGCTTGGCCTTTAGGAATGTGCAAACCATCTGGCTGAGCAGATAATGACCTTTCCACTTCCCCCGGCACCCAGCAAGGCAGTTCTAGTCATCAGTCCTGGACCTACAGAGGCACCCTCTGAAACTGAAAGGATACAGAAGAGGAATTCCCTGGATCTAGACTCTCAGCAGACTGAGTGAGAGTTTCCAGAAAATGGCTAAGGAGCACCCTTTGTGGAAGGGTTGTGCATTAGAAGCCCTCCAATCAGCCCTTCCTTAAGAGTTGTAAGTGTACCCTTTTTCAGGGCAACATCCACCGAGTCACAATTATAAATTCTTCAAAGAAAGACAAAAAAATGCACTGTAGGTTCAGGCACTACTGTACTCCAGTTGGTCTTAAAATGAACCTATGTTGGTTCAAACAGATGATGCCATTTATGAAGGCAGGCTAAGCATTACTCCAGAAAAGAGAGGATAGACACTTTAGTGCAGGGGGGAGAAGGGCCTTCCATTTTTATTTACCCTGCAGATTAAGGGTTTAAGTCAAACTAATATGTTTCAAACATGTAAATCCCTGGGTTTATTCTGTTTCTGCTGGCTAGATAAACTCATAAAATCCTTCAGATGTGAGTCCTAGTTCTCCCAAAGCAAATGAAAGGAAGGCGGTAGTTTGGGTAAAAAAGTTACTGACATTAATTGAGCACCTATTATAGGCAAGGATGTTTATATATGTTCTTCCCTTCAAAGAATTGTTAACTCCACCTTATAGAGGAAAAAAATTTGAAGCTAAAACAGATTAGACAATTTCCACAAAGTTACATAATTTAGGAAGTGGTAGAGAGAGTATTCAAATCTAGAATCCTATCATAATGTGGGCACTAGCTAATTACATTCCTTATTTCTACTAGAGAAATGGTACTTCAATATTTGCTAGTGACCAGATTTTAAAATGTTTGACAAAATTTTGGTCCTGTGCACAAAGGTGGCCATTTCAGCACGAACCAAGAACCTTCGTGAAGAGTATATTCCAGGAGCCTCCAAAGGATGAGGACAAAGTACTGCTGGCTGTATCTCAATGAAGTGTAACTGAAACTCTCTAGGGCCTCACAATAGTTCCCATGACAGGAGCCCAGCATCTGGGTTTGGGGAGAGGAGCTGTATATCAGCCGTAGCTGGTTTGCTCTGAGGTCCTGGTCAAGGAGTAAATACTCCCCCCAAGATACTTTCTCCTTGGTGGCTGTGTGGATGTTATGTTTGAACACTAGGTCTCCAGTGATAGTATGACTCATAGCTCCCTGAAGCTGACTGTTTTCTGAGTTCATGCTGAATACTGGAGTCTTGGGCTACCTTCTCAATTCAATTATCCAGCTCTCTCAGCTCATTTAAAGGTAGCTGCTAAATAGTCATATAAATAGCTAGGTAATAAAAGTATCACTACAGAATGTCTCAAGTTCTTCTCATAGAAGAGCTTTCTCCTAGAAGATTCTCAAATACACAGTAGTTTCTGAGAGCCTGCGGCTGCACATTTCTGGGAAGCCTAAGGGAGTTCCTCTGGCTCATACCAGATGTCTGGGGGGGACTTTAGAAGACTCTGGAGTTGGCCAAATACAATGTATAAAAAGTACAGAAGAGGAAGGTAAAAAGGCAGGAAGAAGGGATCAAGACTGTGAGCAGATGTTCACCCCTTCCACATTCTTGGACCAATACTGACAGCTGCAACAACTAGAGCTAAAGCTTCATCCCAGGACTCCTAACTGGTGAGCTCAAAGCAAGAACTTTGCTAGCTCTTCTCACAGCCAAACCTCCTGATACCTATGTCGGAGGGGCCCGGGGTATGAGAGGAAGAGGGATCAACAGACACTTACTAACAAGCTCTTCAAATTCAAGGAGCGCTCCTTCTTGAGGATGACAAGTGCAGCCAGGCCACAGAAAGTATAGCCACCATGGGCTTCCATTCCTGGCACCCCGCCAATTCCACCTTCCCAGTTCTGGCACCTAGGAGGACAGTGAGGAAAGTAGGTTGAGTGGTGTATGTCACCCAGAAAGCAGTTGGATGAGTGGCTGTATATGAGACTGTAAGACTACCCTGGGCGGCAAAGAGTGAGCTCCCTCACACTAATGCATAAACTGTCACAACCAAGACTGGAATATGCCAGCTAATTCACTTTTAGAGATGCCTTGCCCTCAAAAAAAAAAAAAAAAAAATCAACCTCAGAAACAGCCTACTTATATCACAAACACAGCACTTCAAATGATTACTTTTTGGGAAACAGTTATAAAATCATACATCTAGAAACACAGGAGGAGGACATGGAGCAGAGAGACGTGTGAAGAAGGGCCTGCTTGCTTCGTGGCTTTGGACTTGGATCAACAATTTGTGAGGACATGGAGATATGTAGAAATGCTCGGAAGGGACATGGATGAGAGACCCATGGGAAGTCTGACAAAGCCAGCCATTACCTTTATTTGCACTTTGATTTTGTTTATTTGTACTTTTGATTTTGGTCCCAAGACTTGCCTGGCCCCTTCTGCCCCTTTCCTATGGATCCCACCAGAAGGTGCCTTAAACTTGTGGCAAGCTTTTGGGCCTCAATGACCCTGCTTTGGGTCAACCCTGTTTGGTGGTGCATTTACACACAAGGGGATGAGTAACTTTGGGTGTTTTATTGAGACACTATTATCCTTCTCCTTCTATTCAAACTAATTCTATAAAAGTTATTTCACACTAAAAAATAAGATAAATTCATACATATTGTATGATTATCATAGAACTAAAATAATATTGAAAAGAAAAAGGTCATTTTTCTCCATTTTCAAAAAATTTCTATAATGAATATATATATGTATCATTATTCTAAATAAGCTTTATTTTTCAAATTCTATTTTCTAATATATTTATATTATCATAACTATTTACTAGGGATTACACTACATATTGAATATATTTTCTAATTATAAAAATATGTATTATCTTTGAACCCAGAAAAATACAGTCATTTGGTCATTTTTAGGAATTAATCCCACAGAAGATGTTAGAATGTGTCAAAGATCAGACTATAGGAATATTTACTGTATTCACAATCATAACAATACAATATTAGAAGCAACTCAGAAGCTAAGTTATATAAAGTATGGTTACTCTGTATAACAGAACACTATGTAGTTAATTACAGTGGTGTTAAAGATATTCTAACTATATTACATGAAAAAGCTATAATGTGGTAATCTACTATATGACTTCATTTCTACAATTTTGGGAAGATATACACCAAAAGAATAGTTATCTCTTGGTGGTAAATTACAAATGGACACTGGAATATAGAGGCTAATGAAGTAATGTTTAGAAATTCTGATGGGACACAATTTATAGTTTGCAATTTAGAATCTCTAAGCAAATAAACTACCAAATGAAAGACCAGAATAAATCTATGTGCAGGATCTTAAAAATCTATCTCTTAGGGAGTATGTGCTTCCTTAAGATGAGTAGGTAAACCAAGAGAAAGGAGGATAGGGACATCAACTAAGGAGTGAAATATAGCGAATTTCATGCCCAAAGGAAGTTTCTGGATTCCTGCTGTGTGGCAAGCTAAAAGCAATCTGTCCATCCAGACTGAAGCAGGAGGGCAGAGAGTGCCAGGAGGGATAACAGGACATGGACACACACACACACACACACACACACACAACTACCAGAAATATTTGACTATTAAGAATAATAGCTCTGGTAGAAAATTTGGGAATTAATTTATGATACATACATTTTTAAAAAGAGGTCATTAATTCCAGGAAAATAAAATTATACAAAAAAGTGAATATGATCATCATATATCATCTGATTTAACTGTAAACTATATACACAATAATAGAAACATAAAAATGTGAGACTCAAAACAGAACAACAGAGCTAGGATGTAATTTCTTAATAGTACATGTGTATCTACTGTATCTTTTCTTATTTTATAAAATTGTGAAATGCCCCAAGTATCAAAAAAGTACAATAAATAATAGAGAATACATAGTAACATATGCTCCAGATCTTTTTTCTTCTTTTTCTCCTGTGTAAATATATAGACCTCCACAAATCTCACTTCCTTTGCTCTCCCCAGAAGTAACCACCATCCTGAATTTGGTGTTTATCCTTCTCATGCATGTCTTTTGGTCCATAAATACTACTGAGCTATATTGCATGTCTTAAAGTTTGAAGTAAATGTGCTAATCTATATGTTTAAAACCCTTTTTTACTCATCATCAGTTTTGAAATTTATCCATATTGATACATGGAGCTCCAGTTCATTCACAATTAACTGCTTTATTATTAATATTTCAATGTGACCATACCACAATTTATGTATCAGTCTCATGCTTATGAATACTTAGTCTGTTTCTGGTTTTGGGCTCCCATAAACAAGTCCTAAGCTTGTGTCTCTCGTGTTTGTATAGGTCTTGAAAGAGTAGAAATATTTAACCATTAGTCAGGGCATCTTTGAGATAATAACAAATTTCTTTCTAAACTGGTTCATTCGACTCCCACCAACACTCTATCCAAGTTTATGATCCTTGCCAACCTAAACTATAAATGCAACATTAAAGAAAGCCTGAGCATTCTTGAAACACACAATCCTACAATCCTGCTATAGCTCTTGTAATTTTATAATCCTTTCCTGTTCTTTTTGCTTTTTTTATTTTTGACTATCCGGACCACCCTTTAGACATAAGCGCTCTGGACAAATTCTAGCTCCTCTCACCTTGCTATCCATTCAGCCGTGCCCTCAAAGAGGTCGGGAGTGATGATGTTGGTCAGAGAAGCTACCGAGGCAGCACAGTATGCACTTCTGGAAGGACAGAAAGAGAGGAGAAAGGTGTTAAACGTTAAGAAAGGTCCTGAATAAGGTTCACTGAACTTCCTGGGCAACAGCTCTCTTTGCCTCATAAGCTGCCATCACCTCCTGTCCTCACTCTTGGCACACAATCAGTCCTCCTGGGTCTCCAACTGAGAGGCCTGACATTCTCTTTGAATTGAGTCGCTCACGGCATGGCTTCAGTGAAGGAACATGACATTCTATTCTCCTTACCTCCACACGGTCAGATCTACATCAGAGGAATTAACAGCCCTATCAGTTCATGTCAAAGTGAAGTTAGCACTTCTTTCAAAGACCTATTAATGGTTGCTTAAATTCCACGGTGTCATTCAGTGCTTATTCATTCAGATGTCAGTACTGCTTTAGATCCAGAATTTCTGTCTGTTTATGTCAAGGACATAATAAATGTTAATTGTATTTTTTCCCTAGAAAGACTACTCTAAAGCAGGCTACCAGAGCTTAGTGACCGGTTAGACCAAAAAAGAGGGGTAGGAGTGGATGTGCCATTCCCATCCAGTGAGTTATCACAACACTCAGACACATTTCTTAGGACTCAGAGGGAGAAAAGAGCTTTGATTTCAAGCACCCCTCCTATAGAAAAACACACACCCCTAAGTGAAAACGAGTGTCTTTTTTTTTTTTTTCAATGTCATCCTATTTGATTTGGAATATGTTTACCACTCCATTTTGCCAGCCCTAATTCTCAGGACACTTTATTTTAGCTTCTCCCTCTGTTGTGGAAAACATCCACAAACTGTCATTTCTTCCTTTCAATAGCTTTTCAAATATCCAGCACTTCAGCTTCATTTTATGCTGAAGACAAAAACCTTGTTTGTTTCTAAAGCTACTGATGAATCCTTTTCCTAAAGACTACCAAAGAGAGGGAAAAGAAGGGTCTAGTTTATGAAGACACTACTAAGTTGAATGTACTGAGGGTTTCCAAACAAATCACTACAGAACTGCAATTCCGTCAGCCTGCTCATGCTGATCAAAGGCACAGCAGCGGCTACGTCACATCCACAGATCAGGAAGCACGCAGGTGTCCTGCATGCCAGGTCCCAAAGTTACCATCTACCACACACTAACTTCAAAGGTCCAACCTAATTTCCTTCAGGAAATTTCCTTCAAAAGTTCTTGAGTCCCAATGAAACCTCTGAGGCAGGGAAGGGCCCACATCAATGGAAGTTGCCTCTCTAAATGCAAGAACTGAGAAGAAATGCCAAACACCACCCATCCTAGATCTCCACGCAAACACAGAGAACAAGCTACAACTTTTCCACACAGTTTCTTCCTCTCTCCATCCTACCAGTTGCCACAGCACTCAAACATGTCCACTAGCCCTCCTTCTCACTACAGTGTTCTACCCACAAAACTCCTTTACCCGGATCCATCTCCTGTGTGTTCCTCACTCCCTCCTGCCCTGACTCTAGAGGACATTTACTAAAACTCTATCATCAGATCACATCACTCTACTTAAAACCTGTGGGTGGCCTCCCACCACCCTGAACATAAACTCCAGGGGCCTTAAGGTTTCAGAGCCACTCCACCTGTTTCCAGCCTGGCTTCATGTGCCCCCACTGCCCACTAGGTCCCTACATTGCAGCAGCACTGCACTTCTCCTTTCTCAAACACCCTCCACATTCTGTACTTAAAACATTTGCAAATGCCAGGTTTCTGCATCTCCTCCCTCCCACCACAGAATGCTCCAGATCACATGGATTACATTAGGAAATCAGAAATGCAAACATGCTTCTTTCTTAAAAATCTGAGGGAAGGGTAGTGCTTGCTATGAGTTCACTGCAGTCATAGTGCTAACATTACATGACAGCAGTGAATGCTTGCGTAAGTTCATCTCAGAAATTATTAGGCATGGTGACAGAGCTGAAAGATCACCTAGGACCATCTATCTAACCCTGAAGGAAACAAGCTGGCCTCCAGGGGCCAACATGTCCCCACCACTGCTGTGTGTCACAGGTCATACCCACTCCAGGAGCACTCCTGAGCACAGGCAAGGGGTTCTAGACACTGGACCATTGAAGGAACACCAGGTAGAAAAAGAAAGAATCAGGGCATTAGAACCAATCAAACTAGGCAGAATCAGGGCATTAGAACCAGATGTGATCAGCTAGGTTTCATACATTACACACATCTGTACTCCTATGGAAGGGACAAGCAAGGTTCAAATGGCAGGAAGTTACCAGCAGTACTGCACTTTGCATGGCAGTGTTCTTCAGTGGAGCAAATCTATTTTACTAGAGAAGCTTCCTGGCTTATGTCTAGCATATCTGAATAAGAACATAGAAGAAAGCTGGTGCTGAAGCAAATAAGATAGAGAATAGTATCTGAAAAAGCTCTGTGATGGAAAATCAGAGTGATTTTGGTAGGGCTTGCTTGTTTCTGCTAATCCCAGGAAGTTTGAAAAAGATACATTTTAAGACTGAATTTAGTTGGTTGGAATACAGCAGTGTCCCCTGAGCTGTGGTTTCACTTTCTGCAGGTAAGCAAACTGTGGTCTAAAAGTATCGGATACAATAAGTATTTTGAGAGCCAGAGAGACCACATTCATATGACATGCATCACAGTACACTGTTAGACTTGCTCTTCTTAATTAGTACTTGTTGTTAATTTCTGATGGTCCTTAATTTTTTTTTTTTTTTTTGAGACCAGGTCTTGCCACTTTTACACGTGGAACCGCAGGCTAACATTGCCTGTGGTACCACAGACTCAAGCAATCCCCAGCCTCAGCTTCCCAGGTAGCTAGGACTACAGGCGTGCGCCACCACCCCCAGCTATTTTTTGGGACTAGGTCACGCTTTGTGGCCTGGGGCGAGACTCGAACCGCGATCCCCATAACCCGCCACGATTCAATAAGCTGTTGCTTACAGGCACGCGTCACCATGCCTGGTACTGATGGTCCTTCATTTATAAATTAAACTTTATCCTCTACAGTTATACCACCCTGAACGTACCCAATCTTATCATAAACTTTATCCTAAGTATATATGTATAGGGGGAAAAAAACAGAGTACACAGAAGGTTCATGGTTTCAAGCGTTCATTGGGGGTCATGGATATGTCCCCCTGGACAAGGAAGGGACTACTGTATCCAAAATGCAGGAATGAAACTGAGGTAATTGTAAAGGGGAAAAAAACTCTTTTATCTTTTTCCTCGAGAAGACTCAACACAATGCTGCTTTACCACACTAGTTATATTGGCTTTTATAGGCAAGATACTGGGACATAACTGGTTTTCATCCCTAGTTTGTGGCACAGAAATCCCTTGAACTTTAATGAGTGACAAGGATGACAGGAACCGCTTGCTGTTCATAACAAGCCTCATTCAACCATAACAGTTTATGCTAATGAGGTGACTCCCAGAAGTCACATGATCAAAGGGTTGGAACTTCCAGGTCCACTGCCCAACCTCTGAGTAAGGAGAGAGGGAATAAAGAGGGAGATAATCACCCAGGCCAATGATGGTCAGTGGTTCAATCAAACTTACAAAATGCAATTATCAAAACCCTAAATGAAGGGATTTGGAGGGTGCCTGGGTTGGTGAACACATCCACGTGCTAGAGGGTGGCACACCCCAACTCCTGGGTCAGGAGTCCCTGTGCTTGCTTAGGATCCTCCTAGACTTAGCCCATGTATTTCACCTGGTCATTCACCTGCATTCTTTTAATTTTCTTCATTATAAGCCAATAGCAATGTAGTGAGCCTAAGGAGGAGGTCATGAGAATACCTGATTTGTAGTCAAACTGGGCAGAAGTGTGGATTACCTGGGGTTTTGTAATGGGGTCTGAAGTTGGGGCAGTCTGTGGCACTACGGCCTTAGCCTGTGTGGTCTATGCAAACTCTGGCTAGTTGACATCAGAACTGTTCAATATGAGGACAAAACACACAGTGGTGTTAAAAATGTAAGTTGAGACAGTTTTTCAACAGATACCTGTCTAATTTTTTATTTGAACAAATGGGTTGTAAATTGGAAAAAACCCCTTTCTAGAGAGCTTGTAACCTGGAACCTTTTCTCTGCAGTGTGTTTCATGCTCCACAACTTCTATGTATTCTTCCTTCCCAGGTACTTTCAAACCAATCATTAAGTCACAATATTAATCAACGTGTGTGCGTGCAAACACATTTCCAAATACACAAAATACTGACTTTCATAGAGAAGCCTCATAAAAATGTATTTTTCTGATGAAATACTAAGAAAATGGCACAAAATCTCAAAGATCCACTGTCTTTGAAAAATGAAAGTGAATGTACTGTATTCCCTATATACCGAATAAGTGACCTCCTACCAGGTGAATAAGCTACTTGCTAGGTACATCAGGCAATTCTTGAGTGAAATAAGAGTCTTCAGTCAAGTGGTTCTAGTCAGTTAATGTGATTCCATGTCATGGCATTCTGCTGGCCCCTGAGGCTTCTACACCACCCAAAGCAATTCTCATTCTTGCGCTAAACATTCCCATGATTTTATCAAATTCATCCAGAAAATATTTACTAAGCCCCTGCTGGGCTTTCTTCTCTCTTCCTATCCCAGAGAAGGAAGACTCTATATCACTACTTAATTACTACCTGTTAAGACATACTGTTTTATGCCAACTGTATTTTTGATTTTTAAAACAAAAACTTTGACTTTGTTTCCATCAGATGTAGCATAGTTAGGACAGTCACGTGATGAAGATGACTGCACCATATCTGTGATGACCAGGAACAGGACTTGTAATTCTGTGTTATTCCATGAGACAGAGCAGTTTCCCCACATTACTTCTGGTTTTGGCACTTCTAACGGCAGATAAATTCTAGGGTCTAGTGAAGCGGCAGCCTAAGGGAAAAACCCCACTCACCTCACATCCACCTCACCTCCAACATGCATGAGAAAAGAGCCATCAGGTTGCTTGAGTGAGTACAAATACTGAAGAAGCTTCTCTCTGAGAAACAAATGGGAGAGAAGCAAGGGAGGACAATGGTCAGTCAGTGTCAGCACACAGGGAGCCCTCTGGGTCCTCCCACTGCTGGCTTTGGCTGTACCTGTTAATCACATCATATGCCTCCTCCGTGCCAATGATGCACAGTGCATTGACAGCGGCATACGTGGGTGCCAGGTGTGGGTACTGGCCAGGGCCCCCTCCAAAGCCACCATCTGGACTTTGACACAGCTCCAGGAACTGACAGACACTAATACATAGTCAAAGGGAAAAATGTCAGAGAGCATTCATTTCAAAACATCACATTCCACCAGAGTCATGCCTTCCCAACAGTGCTCCCTCTCCCTGAAAAGGGGAAAAAGCCTCTCCTGCCACCTAGTGAAATACACTGAAAGGGCTTCACTCTCTACCCTGTTAACAGTTTTGAATGTTCTCCTGTCAAGTTTTGGATTTAGGCTTTCGGTAGTTCTCCTGTCGAGTTTTGGATTTAGGCTTTCGGTAGGCTGAAAAGCAAGGAACACAAGGCTAGGCAGAAGCTGCCTTTTGCAGAAGTGGGGTAAGGCTCACGTCATGCTGCTAGACCAGATCTCACCATGCTTTTCACTCAATGGGTCACCTTGGCCCTCTGGTACCGGGCCATCTCCTTGCTTTCAGAGCGCCTTCCTGTCTTTGAATTTTGCCTCCCACAGCGTGGTGCTCATCTGTTCTTCCTACACTAACCTCACAGGCCTACCATGAATATTTAAAGGTAAGTTTTCTCATTCTCACTGCTACCTAGGCCTGCTGGGCTACTGATTTTCATTCCTACACCAACAGAAAGTAAGCAGTTACAAGAGCTGGCCTCCATGATGGAAAGAATGAAAGCACCACGGCATGTGCCACACTCTCCTACTCTGTGGCAACTGACTGCTGACCCAGGTCACAGAGCACATCCCAGTTTGTGGATTCTTGGAGGATTGTTTGCTCTGATCCAAGGAGGCTCCAGTTTCTCTCACTGAGGGAAACCTTACTGAGGATTTGGCTCCCAGCTTGGCAGCAGCCTGTTCAGAGTTACATTCTCGCTTAGGTGAAACCAGGAGAGCCCCAATTTGTTCAGGGTCCTCTGAAGCTAACGGAAAAACAGTGCCCCAAGAAAGTCCTGGTTATTAAATAGTTTGCCCAACATTCATTTGGGGTCAAAGGCTTCCTACTGGAAAAGTCCCAAATAAGAGGACAACCTGCATCCTCCTCATTGTACAGGCGGCCTTCTTTCCCTGGGTATTTCATCTCATTCATTCTTACCTACTATTGTCAGAGAGACCACACAGAGGAGCGTCCAGCTCCACAAGGGCACAATTACTATTGCTTTCCCACATTATGCTAGATGACTTGATTTTAGATCTTCTATTATCTGAGCAGGGACACTAACAGATAATGTTGCTGACTTGCTAACGGAACCCCAAAGGCTTCACAGGTTAAAAACAATACAAATTCTCTTCTACTTGCCCCTGAAATTTTACTATAAAAAAATCAGGAGAGTTGAAACTGAAGTTGATAAGCAGAAGAGGAAGACAGTTCTGTGGCACATTTTTAATAGCAATCAATTTTCACAGGAAATTTCCAAAGCAACTTTTCTCCTAGTTCCCCAAACAAATAGCTAATAAATTCATGCCCTAACAAAGTTTGGCTGCACTAGGATACAGAAGTTTTCTGTATCACAAAAGCCAAAAGGTTCTAACCTAACAGCACAGAAAGTCACCTAGCTATCTACCCCCTTTCCTAGCTCCCAAGATAGAATCATGCTGAACACACAGCACTCCTGAACTGCAGCCTAAAGTCTGGAATGAGCTGGGATCTGAATGTCCCAGACACCTTTAAATCACTCTTCCATGCCAACCTCTCAGCTGACCTGCTGCATCTGACTGCAGGGCTATGATGGGAAACAGGGGTTGGGTTTTTCTTGACCCTCAGACACATACAGGTGGCAGGACATTCTGATCCAGAGGCTTTCCAACTTATACCTACAGGAACTGGCAAGCTAACCATGAAGCTACCAGCTGGGATTGGCACAATTCTTAGCAATTCAGAAAACCAATACATGCGAGCAGTTACAAAATTATGGATTTCTCAGCTTTGGCAACAGTAACAGTCATCCTTGAGCAAAATGGTTGAAGGACAGAAGCAAAGACAAGATGAATGAGTTGACATCAGGCTATTTCTAATTCTTAAGTATTTCCAATTTCATTCTATAAAATAGTTTCAGCTTCATGAAGTGAAGAGGAAACCCTCCCTCCCACCCCCCACCACCCCACTTAGCTTACTGCTATGAACCATGAGAGACAGGTAGGCTCTTTTGAGTCTAGGATTGCTATCTGCAGAGTGTGACATAGTATCTGACACCTCTTCACAAGTGCAGGCAAGCCTCTGGGCGCCACCGCTTAGGAAATGTAACCAAGTTCAGAGTTGGTCATTTCAGAGCAGGCTTTTTCTACTTTGGCACTATGGGCACTTGGAGTTGACATCTCTTTATTATGGGGACTGCCTGTGGAAGAAATCTGGCAGCATTGCTGATGTCTATCTACTAGAAAAACCTGCAGCATCTGACTCAAACAACATCCAGAAGAAAAATGACTAGCTATGCTGTCCTCATAGAAAGATAAGGAAACAAACAAATTATATTAAAATTTAAAAAATTAAACATGAATGGACCTTGAGGGGATCATGCTAAGTGAAAAAAGTCAGAAAGATAAATACCATACAATTTCACTGATGTATATACATGGAATATAAAGAAACAAAGCAGACAAATAAACAAAACAATACCCTTGGATTCTGATAATAGAATGGTGGTTACCAGAGAGGAAAAGGGTGAGGCTGGATGGGCAGGAAGAGGGGGACCAATGGAGAGTGGTAGATGGTAACTGGACCTTTGGTGGTAGGTGTGGTGTGAAACATGCAGTTGCTGAGATGAAAGACTGTACATCTGAAACCTACCCAGTGTGGTGAACCAATGTTACCTCAAAAAAAAACCCAAAAACCCCACATTAAAAGGAAAAATACTTAAGGAGTTATTCAGGAAACATGCTCCTAATAACCTTTTAAAAGGGAATTAATCCAACATTCACATAGGAAAACTTGAAATTATCACTGGATAAACTTTCTAAGTTGAAAAGCCCTGAAACTATTTTTTATGTTAAGGACAATTTTTAAAAGTCTTACAAAAGCTGCCGGGCACGGTGGCTCGTGCCTGTAAGTTTCAGCCTATGAAGCAGCCGGGGCCAGGGATCACGATTCGAGTACCACCTGGGGCCCGTAGCGAGACCTAGTTCCAAAAAAATAGCTGGGTGTGGTGGCGTGCGCCTGTAACCCCAGCTACCTGGGAAGCTGAGGCTGGGGATTGCTTGAGTCTGTGGTACCCTGGGCAACAAGAGCCTGCAGTTCCACAGGCAAAAATAGCGAAACCTAGTCTAAAAAAAAAAAGTCTTACAAAAGCTAATATCCTGACTTTTAACAGTGCAGTGTGATTTTCATTGCACTCTGTGCTTTTCTTCAAGTAGCCTTCAATAACAAAGCATGGGATTTTCATTAAAGGACTCTTCCTTCACTGTAAAAACTATTAAGCAAACCAAGTATCCTTGAGCTAGTTCCATAATACTGATCTCTTTTATGGAACTATATATATAAATTTGAGACTACCCTCTCTTAAGAGCAGTATGCTAACTGCTGCCTATGAAAGGTTATGTTCTTTAAAGGTCTAGACACCAGGAGTAAAAACCTGGTCTTGTTGCATTGGCTCAGCAGGCATAGTAACTAACAAAAGTGGTTTTGTCCACTAGGGGGAACTCAGCTTGTCATAGTGCTCCTAAACAAACAGAAGCACAATGGTGAACAAAACAGTAGAGAGAGAGAGAGAGAGAGACCTGGGTGTGTGTGTGCGCGGGGGGGTGTGTGTGTGCGCGGGTGTGTGTGCGCGGGTGTGTGCGTGCACGTGTGCATTCACAAGTGGGGCGTCAGGGAAGGAGAACAAGAAAACCCCAATATTAAGTTCTCTGCCTCTAGGTCACCTTAATATTTATTTGTAAGGGCAAACAATTGTTTAAAAACCTGACCACATTTTTAAAGCATTTCTTTTCACTGCACAAAATAAACAGAAAGGCAATATACTATATCAGGTAGTCTAAAAAAAAATTCTTGTGTTTTTATAGATGCCATTAAAAATGTTTTATTTCCTACAGGCCAGAGCTACTGAGCTCTATTCATAAGGGATATTATCTGCATTGTTACCAGCACCTGCTAGGAAGAAACCAAACTACATTATTAAAAAGGGTAAAAAATTCTTCAAAAGTTTTATCAATGCTCAGAAAAACCATAGACAAACCCTTAAAGGCAGCTATGAAGAAGAAATTCTCCGTCATTCACTATCAAGTGGTACTTGATAGCTTGACAAGTCAGCTTTTTTTAAAAAAAGAAAATATTCTTTTAATTATAAACAGTAAATTTCATTGTAGAAATTTTAGAAAATTCAACTACATTAGAAAAGATTAAAAAAATCACCCTTAACCCCAGCATCCAGAAATAGCTAATATTAGGTATGAATATATGCCTTCTAGCTTTTATACATGCATGTAATCATCTATACTTTTAATCTATAAAAGTTGAATCTTTTTAAGTATCTTTTTTCATTTGTCACAAACACCTCACCACATACACACCTTTATAGACAAATATAAAATTCTTATATTACATAAATTCTTAAATGACTACAGAATATTTCCTCATATGCACTGTAACATAATTTGCTTACATCTCAAATATATTTTAAAGCACCCCCTACTGCTGACATTTAGATTGTCTCTAACAGTCCACTGTGAAGTCTCTCAAAGAGAGCCCCTCTCCCTACCCAATGTTGCACAAAAGCAGTTCCAACATTTACTTCCTCCCTCCAAAAAAAAAAAAAAGCCTTACCAATAAGACACAAGTATACAACCCAGAAAAGGTTCAGAGTCAATGCTGATCTGAGTTCTTCCACTTCAGGGACCTAATCACTGACTTTCTACTTCAAGTTTGTCCATGTACTTTCCGAGGGCATCTGTACTTCCTTTCACAGCACGCTCCCATTTCTTATTTCTTCTCTCATATCTTATATTCCCATTCCCTCAGTGTACATCTCAACTCTGTGTGTGTGTGTGTGTGTGTGTTTGTGTGTTAGAGAGTGTGTGTGTGTGTGGTACTCCCCAAGCAATCTACAACCCCCAACTGATATTTCAAAAACACACGGGCCTTTATTTTGACAATTAAATTCCTGTTACTGCAGAAACTGTGTCCAACTCTGCTTCCTGAGCCAAAAGCAACTAGGCCTGCAGCAACCTTGTGATGAGGGAGACAATGCATATTCTTCCTCTGCTTCAGAAAGCATCATCCACATCACAAGAGTTAATGGCCTAATTCTTCATTATCTTCCCTGTCCACATTCATCACAAGACATCCTGCCCAGGAAGGCAAGAATGAGAGGTTATTGTTAAGACAGAATGAATGAGACAATGTGGGGTTCTGTTCTTCTGACCTGACAATGTGACTGGGGCAGGGGCACTGTGACCAAGGAGGGCCAGCCTCCACACACCCTGGCACAGCTGCCTCTGAGGGCTGTAGAAAATAGAAACCTGGCTCAGGGCCACACAACCCCACCCTCCCCCAGGTTTGTCTCCCTCAGGAACACCTGGGTGAGCTCAAAGGATGTGCTCGCTCCTGTGAGAACTGGGCCATTACCCCAAATTCCTGGTCACCCCTTGCTACCCAGGTATCCCACAGATTGGAGTAAAGATCACTTCCTTCTTTTTTTTTTCCCTGAGACTAGGTTTCACTACTTTTGCCAGTGGAACCTCAGGCTCATGTTGCACAGGGTACCACAGACTCAAGCAATCCCCAGTCTCAGCTACCCAAGTAGCTGGGATTAAAGGCACACACCACCACACCCAGCTATTTTTTGGGACTAGGTCTCACTACATTGCCCCGAGCAGGACTCAAACCGTGATCCCCAGCCCCAGCTGCTTCATAGGCTGAAGCTTATAGGCACGCGCCACCGTGCCCAGCTTAGGATCACTTTTTTCTTAAAAATACAAACTGTCATGAGTTTCCAAGGATGAGCTGCTACACAGAGAACACCACCTGCACCAGAAGTTTGGAAAGAATGTTTGCTTAGGGCTCCAGACATAAACCAGGGATCTGAGAAAATCGTGAGTCACAGCATTTGCCACCAAGATATTAACACATCCGGTACCACCAAGAGCTACAAAACCTCAGGCGTTGGTGAGGAGAGGCTTCTGTGGAGGTGTTTATGGAAGGCAAAAGCATTTTTGTTCACTGGGTAGGCACACACTTCCCCACAGAAGCTACTCAAATGCATATTGTACTTTCTGGCAAAATAATGTCTCTCAGAGTTGATGATTAGGATTTTTCTCAAAGACCAGAGCAAGAGCCAAAAGAAAAGGCCATAGAAGAAACCAGAATCTTTCTCTTGGGAGTTCAAAGTCTTGTTCTACCCACAAGCTTACAACAGGCTTCTGAAGTGGAGGAGTTTCAGGAAGTTACTGAGGGTCAAGAGAAGGGCAAGGATTTCTCTGCAGCATTCTGTTCGTCCATACAAAATAAATAAATCAGAAACAGAAACACAACAAAAAGAACCTCAACCCAAAATACAGTTTCAGAGAACACCCCCGGTCCCCAGAGGCCAGACTCACTCTGTGGCCACCATCTGGGGGATGGGTTCATCTAGCAGTTCCAAGCTGTGCAGGATCCAGTAGCAGAGCCATGGGCGGCTGGCATCCAGACACTGTGGAAGGGACAGGGGAGAAAACACACCCCTTATTCAGAATAATTCCAAGACACTGCTGACAAGGCAACATCTGTCTCAATCTCAGCAGCCTCGCTGGGGGGGAGGAGGGCACCCAATGAACACCAGTCAGTGAATGAAGGATACTTTGCTTTGTGGTCTTAGCCAGAAGCTGAAATGAGCATTTGTGAAAAAAAGACAATGGGACAAAGAAATTTACCTTGAACCCAATGGGTCCTTCCCAGGAGGCATCTAAGGAAGGCTGAGCAGAGGAGTTCTCACCTGCCAGGAAGTTAAGTGCTGCTATACTCGCAGTGTAGACCCAAGGAGATAGACAATCTCAAGAAGAGACTCCTGAATTAACTCATTTGTTGATCTGACAAACAGTAAGAATCTACTTGTACCAATCACTGAATTGGTGGGGGCACAAGAATAAACAAAATTCAGTTCCTCTTCTTGAGATTCTTGGGATGCAGAGTCTGTGGAGGAAAAAGGTCCCAGACAGACCCGGGTAAATGCTGTCACAGGCAGAAGCAGTCCTGAGGGAGCATGGGGAAGAATGACTCATTCTGCCTGAAAAAGCTTGAAAAGGCTTCTAGGGATGATAGGTGAACAGGTCATGGTCCAAATTCAAGCCATAACCATTTACTGATGTATTATTTATTAAAGACATATGTTATATGAGGTCCAAAGAGACAAACTTTTTCAGATTATAAAAAGAGTAAACATCAGACCTGAGACAAAAATCCAGGCTTCAGAACTCCCAACCCAATGTTCTTCCCATTGGCCCAAACTGCCTTCTTCATAGACATGCTGAGCATCCCAAGCTGCGGCTAGCTCTCACCTGGGAACAGGAATGGTGACTAGAAGGAATCTGACCTGCTAGGTTTGAGTCCCAGCTCCTCCTCTCACTAGCTACATGGTTTTAAGCCAGTTACATAATCTTGCTATGCCTTTCCTTAGCTGTGAAAAGACTTCATGGAATAGTTTTGAGGGCTAAATAGGGTAATGCCTGCTATGCTTTTGGTATACTGCTCAAAACTGTTACCTGTTACAGTGGCTGACGAGACCCTAACTATGGAAGATCCAAGTCAAGGACTGAAATCTGACAGCCCGCAGGCCAAACAGAGTCCACAGATAGGCTGTGCTTGCTCCCTGCAGTGTTTGCTTTGCTTGGTTGGAACTGGTTGTAACACATTTAAGCATTGGGAAACACACATAGAAATTCGGATTTCTGGCTTGGACAAAAAGGAGAGAGACTTGGCAACCTGAGGTCTGCATCCCTGGAGGGTGACAACTGGCAGAAATAGAATAAAAGCAAGGGGCATCTGGTTTGCCTCAGTTTCTACTCAGCCTTGGTCTTTTACTTATGCTACCTGCTTAAGTCCACAGGAACTGAATTGACCAAATTCCACCATAAATAATCAAAGGTAGAGCCCCCCCCCCCCCAATAAAAAGCAAATTTAAAGCAGGGCTGCTCTGCGCAAAGCAGGGCAGGAATATTGGAGCCCTCCTATTCACAGTCACCCTCTGTTAGCCACTCAGCTATATTTTCAACATCCACCCCCACTACTGCCACTATCACTGCCCTCCTCTGAAGCCCTTCTGAGGCTTCTTCTGAAGGATTCTGAAGGATTCTGAAGAACAATACTTAAAGTTTGGGCATTTTTACAGTGCTAAACTGCAGAGTTAACTCCGGGATTTATACACTAATCATCTAAATTGGCACAGAAATTAAGTCAGGGTAAAGAAATGGCATTAAACTAGCTGTCAGGGGGTATTTAGGGAAAAAAATAAAGTGAACCTCTCAGTCATAATCTAATGGTAGAAGCAAGACCTCCTCCCCCCATATAGAGCACTCCACTGGCCTTGAGGGGAGGACAAGACTGGAAAAGGGCTGGTTCTACCCTTCAGGAAGTGGGAGTCCTAGCTCTGTGGGCGCTGGCACCTGTGCTCCTAATTCCTGCCAGAGACACATGGCATGATGAGCAAATCTGAAGCATGTCAGGTCCCTATGCCTTTTACATTCAAATAGAAAAGAAGAGAAAGAGCTGGCTCAGAATCTGATAGAGTTTCTGGCCAGTGCATTTACCTCATAGGCATCTGTCAGCTGTCGAAGGCCTCTTTTCAGATAATGAAAGTGCTTTTCTCTCTGCAAAATAAGCCTAGAAAGACAAAGAGTTTATAAACCTAGTTTAATACCTTATGTTTCCACCCACTACAGAAAATGGGGGTACACACCTGCATACACACCGGCATACACTCTTCCTCAGTTATAGGACTTATCCCCAACCTCTTTAGCTCCCAAGGCAGCCAGGCCAGAGAAAGAATCTGAATGTTCAGAGTATCTAAAAACCATGCTGGCAAATGTTTTGGGTGAGATTCTCTCTTTTGTGGCAGGTGACTTTGGGCTACGTGAAAAGCCACGATGAATACACATAACCAGACAGTGACAAACCAACTAGAAACTTCCTCCAAGATCTAACTAAGGACAGTTATATATGTTTCCTTATCCTGTAAGTAACTGAAATCTAAGTCCCATTTCTTGCCTGACTTGATTTGCCCCTACCATTCCAGTCTCCCAGGGTCATTCCTCTGCATATAGTTTGTACCCTGCCTTCCTGCCCCTCAGTTATCTTTCCATTATTCCCTCCCTAAAATTCCACCACCCACATGATGACCCACTGCCCCAGCTGGAGGGCCCCTGCAGACAGTGGTCTCTCTGGCACTTGTGTCAGCAGCATTGGTTCTGAGATGGAATGTGCCGCCCATGGCCACCTGCACTGGGTAAAGGACACAGAAGGCCTATGTGACTTCAGAAGAAAGGGGGGAAGAACAGAATGTTAAGACATGCACTGTACTTGTGACTACAGAAATAAAGGCAAAAAGAACCATTCTCTTTCTAGATAGTCAACAGTTGCTTATCAAATTCGCTCTGTGCTATGCACAGAATAAGATCAGGAGTGTGGTCTTTACCTCAGAAAGTCTTCCAATTTGGACCTGGAAATAAATGGCTACAATATGAGGGAAAGCGGGTAGGCTTCATAAGGGAGAAGCATATAGTACTACTGAGCCCCTAAAGGGAGGGAAGGGATCTCACTAAGGAAGTTTGTATGGAGGAGGAAGAATCCGAGGTGTGCAACCTAGGTAGAGGGAGAAAATCTTTACAAGTAGAGATGGTGAGGGAGGAGATGGTGGTGGAAGAAATGAAAACAAAAAGGTACAGACCAGTAAATCCCAGAGTACTCCCAGCAAAGATGGAAATGCCTTTCATCTGTGTTAACCCAGGGGCCACTAGCTCAGGTAGCTATAGAGCATTTCAAATTTGCTGGTGGAGGTAAGTAATTGAGATTTATATTTTATTTCATTTTAATTAACTTACATTTAAACTGCAGGCAGCCAAAGGCCACCACGTTTGCAGCAAAGGTGGTGCAAGTATGCAAGAGGTGTGATAGAAAAGGATCTGGTCTAAAATTTTAGGGTTAAGCCGGGCACGGTGGCTCATGCCTATAAGCTTCAGCCTATGAAGCGACCGGGTCTAGGGATCACAGTTTGAGTCCTGCCTGGGGCCCGTAGCGAGACCTAGTTCCAAAAAAATAGCTGGGCATGGCGGCGCGTACCTGTAATCCCAGCTACCTGGGAAGCTGAGGCTGGGGACTGCTTGAGTCCATGGTACCATGGAGCAACATGAGCCTGCGGTTCCACAGGCAAAAATAGCGAGACCTAGTCTCAAAAAAAAATAAAATAAAATAAAATTTTAGGGTTGAAATAGGAATGGTTGAAAAGGCAGTTGAGGCCCTTTTTGCAGAGGTCTGGGATGCCAGCTGGGAAATTCAACTCAATTTAATAGGCAAAGGGAAGTCCCACAGGTTTTGAGTTGAGAAAAAATAGCCAAGACCTTGCTCTAGAAAAATTATCAAAACAGTATGGTACTAGAACAAAAACAGAAACACAGATCAAATGGACAGAATTGAAAGCCCAGAAATAAATCCACATAAATACAGCAAGCTAATTTTTGACAAAGGAATTATGGCCATATGTTGGGAAAAGGACAGCCTTTTTAATAAATGGTGCTGGGAAATGGGTAGACATACAAAAATAAAGCTAAACTCATATTTAACACCATAAATGAAAATTAACTCAAAATGGATTAAATATTTGGACAGAAGAGCTGAAACCATAAATTACTTGAAAGAAAATATTGGAGACACACTACAGGATATCTACTTCAAAGATATATATGGAAATACAACCCCAACAGCAAGGGAAATTAAAAGAAAAATTAACAATGGGACTGATTAAAAACTTTTGTACCTCAAAAGAAACTATCACAAAAACAAAAAGGCAACCTAGAGAATAAGAAAAAATATTTTTATACTATATACCAGACAGGGGATTAGTCTCCAAAATTTACAAAGTACATACACAACACAACAGCAAAGAAACAAACAACCCAATTAAAAAAATGGGGCAAAGGACCTCAATGGACATTTCTCTAAAGAAGACATTCAGTGTCATGTGTCTGAAAAAATGTTCAACATCACTTATCACATGAGAAATGCAAATTAAAACCACAATGAGATACCACCTCACCCTTGTGAGAATGGCTCATAAAAGAATGGAATTAATTATATTAATTTCAATTAATGTTGCCATGATTACAGTGAAAAAGGAACTCTCATCCACTGTTGGTGGGAATGCAAACTGGTAGAGCCCCTATGGAGATTTCTCAAGAAAATGAAAATAGAAATCCCATTTGACCAGCAATACCACATTAGGGATTTAGTCAAATAACATGAAAAATATAATACAAAAAGAATGTACACCTATATACATAGCTGCACTTTTGCTCCTATGTCAGATTGCAATTACTAAAATCATCAAACCAAAACAACTACCTTTCAACAGATGAATGGAAATAAACTGCGGAAGGTATAACCAATGGAATATTACACAACTACAAAGAAAGATGAAATTGTGGCATTTGAGCCAAAAGGGATGGAGGAGATTATGCTAAGTGAGATCAGTCAAAAAAGACAGATTTTGGTCTCACTTATCTGCAAAATTGTAAATAGCAAAACAAAACAAAACAATTATGTTCAAACAATAGTAGAAACAAAAAAACTTGGCCAAAAAAAGATAATGGTTACCAGAGGGAATAGGGGGAAGGATGGAGGACATGAAGGCAGATGAGCACAGGTGATTTTGTGGAGGGAACGAAAAAAAAATATCTGCTAGAAATAGGTATTTGATAAGTATTTACACACCAGATTAAATGAAAGCACCAAGCTGGAGAGAGATGGGATGAGAAGATAAGGTAGGATGTTAAAAGGCAACCAGATGTAAGTACTTAAGTTCTTGGGGCTTGAACTGGCTTTGTGACCCAGGATCTGCTGACTTTACAGGAAATGTATTCAGGTGAGCATATCAACCACCCTGTTGAAACAACAGTGAGACTCAGGAGGGGGATCCAGGTGACCCAGACAGATGAGGAAGCATTCATCTGTGTGCAGGTGACAGGAGAAAGCAGAGAGAAAAGAAAAGGGCCATCTTTAATAGCTTGGAGGACAAGGAACCAGACAAGAAAAACATTACCAGAGCAGAAGGACAAAGGCAGTTTGGGTCACAGGTGACACAGAAGAGAATTTCACAGAGGGTTTAATAGTGGCAAAGGCTGCAGCAAGGCTGAGGAAAAGACAACAAGCCACAAAGTGGCTAATGACCTTCCAGGGAGTTGAGGGAAGGGTGAGGGAAGAGTTAAGATCCCAGTGGAGAAAGTCAGACTTGATTTCTCTTTCAAAAGTCCCAAGTCAGAACTCAGCACACTTTCTGTACAATTCAAGTGTCCAGCACTGAGGGAGATGATACCTCTGCTCCCTAGAGCTATGATCAGAGACACAGACAAGTCATAGTCAAAAGCAATTACAGTCTTGTCTGACTGGCGCTGTGATCAGGAAAGTGCCATGGGCTCAGGTAGCAGGGGAAGATATGGAGGATCGGAGCAAGCTTCCTGAAGGACACAGCATGGAGGTGAAGAACTGAAAGACATGAGTCAGTCAAGCAAAATGAAGCCGGTGGGCAGGGTGTTTCATGTAAAGGAACATGGTGGCACATTCAAGTTTAGTTCAGCTGGAGCAAAAACACAAGGCAGGAGAGGTACAGAGCGTCAGGTACAGAGAGATACAGAAGTGTCAGCTCGTGCCAGAGTTGGAAATGCATTAGGAATTTGATTTTAAAGCAAAAAAGCAAAGGAAGTCACTGTGTGACAACAAATATGAGCCTTGAAAACCCGACTCTAAGTGAAAGAAGTCAGTCACAAAGGACCATATGTGTGACTACATTTATATGAAATGTTCAGAACAGGCAAATCCAGAGAGACAAAACTTGGATTAAGTGGTTGCCAGGGAATTGGGGGATGATGGCTAAAGGGTAGAGAATTTCCTCTGGGGCTGATGAGTTCTAAAATTAACTATAGTGATGGTTACACAACTCCATGAATACACTAAAAGCCACTGACTGTACATGGACGAATAATAAGATAAATGAATGATATTTCATTAAAGCTGTTATCAAAAAAATATATAGTGAAAAAATTTTAGGGACCCCTTGAAGTATTTTTAGACAAAAAAAGACATGGTCATATTTGCATCTTCTAGGTCACACTAGCTAATATAATTCTGGTAACATTAATAATGATGACAAATTTGTTTTTAATAAAGTCTAAAATTTCTTTGGGATAGACCACCTAACTGCAGGACAGGACATACACTTCACAGTCTTAGAGAGTGAAGAAAGCCTTTTCTAGAAAGAGGAATTTTTACTTATTTATTTTGAAACCAGGTCTCACTATGTTGCCCAGGATAGTCCCAGGTAGTCCCAATCCCGAGGACTCAAGCAAGTGTACCCAGCCTCAGCCTCCCCAGGTAGCTGGGATTACAGGCACCCACCACCACGCCCAGCTTGGAAAGAGGAATTTTGGTAGACCTTGTAGAGTAAGTGAGTTAGTTAGGCTTCTTCCTTCGTTAGCTTATAAATGCAGTATCAGGGGTATTGTGTCTTCCCCATGATTGTGCAGCTCAGTGGGTATGAACATGTCAAAGTGTGTACACTTGGGCCTAAGAGAGATAAAGGGGTGCAGAGGGTATGAGCACATGTGCACAAGTACAAGAGATCATGAAAGCACTCCAGAGAGAGCCTAGAGAAAAGGTGTGAAGATTCCAGGAGGCTAGGGAGTTCATCTGCCTCCCAGCACCCCCCGCCCTGGTCCTGCCCTGCCTGGCATGCCTGTGTAATTGTTAAAAATCTTCATAGATTGGTAAGTGTGATGTTTTCCCTGCAATTTGTGACAGGAATGGCTGCAGTACAGTCTACATTCTGGTTTAAGCCTTGAATTTCAGCTAAATCTATTTTGCTGTGGCCCTAAAAGGCTGAACAGGCAAATGCCTCTCTCAGCATCATTCCTGGCATCTCTGGACCTGTGCATGGTCAGTGGTCCCGGGAGAGTGTGATTCCATCACATCTGATCAACATCATTAGCTCAGAAAAATAAGCCATGTCATCCAGATTTACTGCTAATGCCTGGATACTGACTTTAGCTAACAATGAAGATTTATTCCTGCATTAGGTCAGGCTTTTAAAATTTGACTTCCAAAATGTTAAATGTTAAAACTTTGATCATTTAAAATTCTGATAAACTTTCAGGTCTATTCTTCTAGGAGACATATATCCTAGAAGTTCATCTATGCTGCTAAAGTTTGGCCTCAGTCTACTACTGTATAGAGTAAATGAACTAGCCAGGCTTTTCCCTCCATTATCCTGTATAACCAGCACCTGGGTTGCATCTTCCTCATTATTGTACGGTCCAGTGGATGTGCACATGTGTAGGTGTGCATACCTGGGCCTGGAAAGCAAGACTTAGAGGCAGCTTCATCCCAGAGGAGAGCACGAGATAGAGCATGAAAGTGTGAAGATTCCTGGAGCACTAGACGACTGCCCTGACTGGTATGTCTGTGTAACTGCTAAAATCAATAAAGAACCTACACAGATTGGTGAGCCTGATGCTTGCATGACAATTGGCAAACAGACTGGTTACACTACTATGTGGATTTACAGACTCAGTCATTCAGCCAAAATGTGTGATCTCACTAATATTAATTAGCTTGCTGCAACATAATATGATAACTAGCATCCTTGAAAGCACTCATTTTCATAGATAACAATGACAAACTGGGAAATGTCAGACTCTTGAAATAAACCCAGAGCCCTGATATATTCTATTTCCACAAAGGCTCCAAACCCAAGAGGAACATTTTTGTTTTCCTCCCACATCTGACCTAAGACCTATGAATCAGGGGATTTTATGCCTTTATTGTACTCTGCTACCAGCCCCAAACATAACAGCTTCTCCCAGATTATATTCTGTTCTCTCTCACATCTCAATAAGAATAAAAGTTCAAGAACCATATCTTGATGGTGAGTGAAAAAAGAATGGCCAGTGATCAAAGCCCAGGACACGGGAAGCACAGGACACGTCCACAGTGCTGCAGACAGCGAGTCAGGTTCGTCAGAGGTGGAGAGCACCTACTCTCCACAAGGCCTCTCCTAAAGTAAGCACATCCCTCAACACCACCAAGTGCTACCACTTCTGAGAAAGCTTAGCCAATAAGTGACAGTCATTTTTTCCAGCCATTTAAACAAACGTCATCTGCTAATCTTCAGCTGTGGCTGTGACAAGGCTAATCACTCATCTATCGAGGTTGAGCTTCGAGTTGTTTTAGAGATTTAGTTTAGTAGTTTGGGGAACGATCCTCTAGTTGGTCCTTCAGGGAAGAAAGATAAGGATAACCTCCTAGGTCTTCCCTTTTTCCAATTTGCCTTTTCCAATGCTTTACTACCTTGGCTAATCAGAAGTTTCTAAAAGCATTTTTTGCAAGGAAATAGTGGATATATAGAATGATGGTAAAAAAGACACAATTTTCTAGTTCAGATTAGAAAAATTTGTAGTGTTCCAGGAAGGAGGAATACCAGGAGGCTGACTTGCCAGGAGTTAGTCTGTTAGGTCTCTGGAAGCAGGAGACATGATAAATTGGTTGGTTGGACTTTAGACCCTTTGCTTCTCATTCAGAGTGAATCAGTCTGTAGCCTAACCGTACTCTGATCAGAGATTGTCAAGGAAAATAGCTGTATCAGTACGATAAAATGATGGCACACATAATTTCAGACTATGAATCAGCTCTGATGGATGGGAAGTTTTGATGGTTTCAGAGAAAAAATTTGTGACTAAAAGAGAAATGATAGCCAAAAAATGAAATCTTATGAAAACCTAGTGAGATGCATTATAAAACTAGGAGGGCAAAGAGAAAATAAAGGTTCAAATTAAATAATTTTCTGCTTAGAATCCCCTTTTTGGAATTGCTGACATCAAAGAACTAAGAAGGATTCCACTTATTTAGCACCAGGGAAAACAAAAGGCAAGCTTCTGGTGGAATTTCACCCTTGAGATCTACCATACAGTTACCAATAAGGTTCAGGCTGGGAGAAACTCAAGTGTTTCAGGTTTTCCCAGTCAAATAACAATACACATCAAAGGAATCCACCTTTGCCACCCCACTGGACTTTACATTTGCTTCAAAGTGTAATACCAAAAAGAAGAATTTGAAAGTTGTGATGTGATCTGGGCAGTGAGTTACAACTATGCAGCCAAACCTGAACTTCTCTTCGTCCTCAGACCTCAGAGCTCCAACCTCAAGGGGTATCCTCACATACCACCTGACATCTCCAAGCAGGTGGAGCAGCTCCTGCAAATACTACTCTGACAGAGGAGGGTTATAAGCATATCCAGGTAACCACAGATCAAGAAATACCAGTCTAGAGCTGGGCACGGTGGCTCGTGCCTGTAAGCTTCAGCCTATGAAGCGCCTAGGGCTAGGGATCGCGGTTCAAGTCCTGCTCGGGGCAACACAGAGACCTAGTCCCAAAAAACAGCTGGGCGAGGTGGTGTGCACCTGTAATCCCAGCTACCTGGGAAGCTGAGGCTGGGGATTGCTTGAATCTGTGGTACCCTGGGCAACGTGACCCTGGGTTCCACAGGCAAAAATAGTGAGACCTAGTCTCAAAAAAAAAAAAAAAGAAGAAGAAAAAGAAACACCAGTCTCATGGCAGATTTATCCCCTGTGGTGACGTAAGTTACAGGAAGAACAAGAAAGGCTCCAACAGAAGGCAGTGTCTCCAGATCCCCTCAAACTCCTAACCACAGCTTACCTTGGTACAAGGTGGTTGAACTTGTAAGAACTGAAGACCTCTTGGATCTTTTCTTCTACTTTTGCCTAGTAAGGATGCAAGAAATAGAAGAGAAAAAACAAATACAGATGAGACTTCTATCAACTATTTCTTCTACAAATACCTACCAGCTAGTATTGCCTGGTGTGGTTTTGTACTTCATAGTGCTGTAAGACTGCATTCAGGGGATCTGTTGGATGACAGACTGAGGACAAGAAGAGAGAGAGAAAGAGAGAGAGAGAACATATCCAGAATTACAATCAACTTTTCCAGTAAATGAGTCCATCCATAACACCCATAATTGATGGTAGTTTTGGTGTCGCTTCCTGGCATCAGTTACTTAGGGAGCAAAAATGTACATTTTCCTCAAAGATTTATTCTTGCAAGCTCTATGATGTTTTTCAGGTGTTCCTCAGCTGGTCATTCTCAAGTGCACAATTTCTGTGAAAGATCATACTACTTATTGTCAAATTGAACAGTTTAAATACAGATTGAACCCTATTAAAATCCCCTAAGGGATTTATAAGAACATCTGGTCATGCATAACACTCCACAGTACAATAAAACAAAGGGTCTCAGAAAGTCAGCTTGCAAACGAAACCAGATTACCTGCCTACTCTGAAGACCACTTCAGAACATGGCTACACAGTACAGCTTCCGTAAGGAAAGGATATAGTAGTATGGGGGGAAGTCTATTAATGTGATATAGGGTTCAACCTTCATGAACATCCTGCTCTTTATGGTGAGGCATATCTTAGTTGAGATTTCAAGACACATAATAATATCCCTTGTGGGAAATTTCAAAAATGTATTATTTATTTCTGAAACGCCCATAGAGTCAGAACTTCTAGTCCCCTTTGACAAGTATGCAGGAATTATTTGTGATGATGGGGGAGCAGTGATGTGAATCATCTTAAATGGCAGCAAATCTAAAACTCGTTTATATTTGGTTTTAGGATATGCTTTTGTATTTGTCTCTGAATCTGAGTTTGAGGGATGATCTGGATAAGAATTTACAATACTTAAAAAAATAGATTGAAGTCACTGTGAGAACCTGACTCAAGAGGAATAAGTTGTCCCAGATTCTTCATAATTCTTTTTCCATTCTAGACACTCACATGAGACTAACATAAAGCACCAGCCCAAATGGAACACAGACTGTATTTCTCAGACATTCTTGCCTTGACTGTAAGCATAAAGGGATAGAAAATACATATGAAACATATGTCAGTAAGATCACTGAATAAAGACTTCCCTATAGTGTGCTGCTATAGCTAAGTGAATTAATGAATTCTGAATGAAGCAAAACCAAGTGGGAGGAAAACACATGTCCTTTGCCAAATACAAGTCAAATCCCTATGACTAAATAAAATTCACAAACTAATGGACAAGCCCACCTTTTAATTAACTCCTGACATCTAGACACTTAAGAAAGGCACCTTGCTTCCAGTCAAGAACTTAATGAGAAGCCTCATTCAGCACCCCCTTGGGCAACACAAACAACCGAGTATCAGATAAAGACAGAAGTTTAGTTCTACACTAAGATACAAGACAGAAATATACAGGTATGACATTCCCACAAAGCAGAAAATGCTTAAAATCGTCCCAACATAGGGCCATTTCTCTTTGGATTTCCTAACCTCCTTCAGCATGAACATGTGATATTCCCATGCAATTAGTAACTAACTCGTGACTGACAATATAATTTAAGAATTCTAATAAATACCTGATTATTTGAGGTCAGTTGCTCAGAATAGTAGACACAATTCACTTGATTTTCTCATAAAAAGTGGTGTATTTTCCTAAAGTTTTTATTTATTTATTTTTTTAAATTTTATCTTTGGAGACTAGGTCTCGCTATTTTTGCCCATGAAACAGCAGGCTCATGTTGCCCGGGGTACCACAGACTCAAGCAATCCCAGTCTCAGCTTCCCAGGTAGCTGGGATTACAGGCACATACCACCACGCTCAGCTATTTTTTTGGGACTAGGTCTCACTATGTGCACCAGGCGGGACTCGAACCACAATCCCTCGCCACAGATGCAGCTTCCTAGGCTGCGACCTACAGGCATGTGCCACCATGCCCGGCCTATTTTCCTAAAGGTTTTATTGAGGTATAATCCACAAACCATTCACTTCACCATTTATTTATTTTTATTGTATTCAATTTTATTTTGTTCTTTAGGTTACAACCTCTGTGTTATTATTTTTCCCCCCTCCCTCCTCCTTCTGGTGCCCCTTCCATTCTCTCAAACCCCACTCTTTGTTGTTTATTAGCTATGCTGAGTCCATTAGTCTCTTTCCTATGTTAGTGACTTTTCTCTGGGTGAGGGACTGCGTTGTTGGGTCCAGGTGAACCTTGCTGTTAGATTTTCAGTCTTAAGTTTGCGTTGGGTGGCCAGGTTATATCCGTTTGTGATCTGTCCATGTTTTCTTGCTGCAGGCCGTCCTTTCCAATCCAATCCCACCTCCATTGCTTTGCTGCTTTTCCTTATGGCTCTGGTGTCGGACTTAGGGGGTCTTGCCCCCAGCCAGTGTTGGTCAAGAAGTTTCTCTGTGAGTTCAGGCTTGTGCGAGTGGCCTTTGAAGATCATATCCTCTGCTTCAGTTTGCAATTTTGATGTGGGGCCCATTATCCCCTCTTTGGTCATCATCTCCTCTCCCGTAAAGAGGGGAGGGTATGTTACTCTCCTTGAATATATCTCCAAAATGAAGACCCACAGGCTGGGCATGGTGGCTCATGCCTGTAAGCTTCAGCCTATGAAGCGGCCGGGGCTAGGGATCACAGTTCGAGTCCCGCCTAGGGCCCTTAGCGAGACATAGTTCCAAAAAATAGCTGGGCGTGGTGGCACGCGCCTGTAATTCCAGCTACCTGGGAAGCTGAGGCTGGAGATCGCTTGAGTCGTACCCCGGGCAATGTGAGCCTGCGGTTCCATGGACAAAAATAGCGAGACCTAGTCTCAAAAAAAAAAAAAAGGCCTGGGTCTTGGCCCGGTGAGTGCATAAGTGCGCACGGTGACATCTTGTCTCTATGGTTGTTTTTCTGGTCTTACATGCACTGGTTCACTTGGTTGTCCATCTGCTGTGTCCAGCTCAGGCCTGTGGGCTGGACTTTTGCCTGGTCCCTCACCGTTCTATGTTGGGGGTGGCATTGTGCATATTCTGATTCCTCTGACATTTAGCTGGAGTAAGAAGTAAGAGAGAGATGGAAGGGGCCCTCCTCCTCTCCCCGAGCCCCCTCCTGGGGGACTCACCTGAGAGGCCTAACCCCCCTCGCTCCCCGCTGGCAAGGGAACGAGAGCCAGGACCTGTGCCGCAGGCAGCCGCTTCCAATTCACCATTTAAAGTGTACAATTCAAAAAACAATAATGTTATATGTATGATTCAATGGCTTTTAGTATATTCAAAGACTTGGGAATCCATTGCCACAATCAATTTTAAAATATTTTAACTACCACCAAAAGAAACCCAGTATACCTTAGCAGTTACCCCCAGTCTTTTATTCTCCTCAAGCCCTGTCAACCATATATCGACTTTCTATAAATCTATAAATTTGCCTATTCCAGAGAGTTTGCATAAATGGAATCACTCCTTTGACTTGGCATGTTTTCAAACTTTAGTCACATAATTCATTCCTGTTTATTGACAAGTAATATTCTATTATATGAATATAACACATTTTATTTATCCATTCATCAACTGATAGGTACTTGGCTTGTCTCCCACTTTTTGGGCATTACAAATAATGCAGTATGAATATTCTTGTAAAAGTTTTTGGATAGACATGTTTTTTGGGTTTTTTTTTTTTTGGATAAAATACCCAGGGGTGGAACTGCTGGATTAAATGGTTACCTCTGTTTAACTTCAGAGGAATTATCACACTTTTTTTCCAAAGTGATTGCACCATTTTACATTCCCATTAATACTGTAGAATGGTTCCAATGTCTTCACATCCTCAGCAATACATACTATTATTTGGGTTTTCCAATATAGCTGTTTTAGTGGATATGGGGTAATATCTTGCTGTAGTTTTTATTTTATTTCCCTGACAGTTAACAATACTGAACATGTTTTTAATGGTCTTATTGGCCATCTGTGTATCTTCTTTGGAGAAGGTACTTCATACTTTCATTTTGTTGTGTTTTTTTTTTTTTTTAATTACTGACTTGTAATAGAACTTTACAGATCCTAGATACAAATCCTTTACTAGAGAAATGATTTGCAAAAATTCATTCCCATTCTGTGGGATGTCTTTAGTTTTACCTCAGAGCACATGGTATGGTTTTCAGAGCAAAAGTTAAAATGTAATATTTAGCAATATGCCTGCATTTGTGTTGATAGATAGTAACAGATTACATAGAAATTAAGTATTCATTAAGCATTCATCCAAAGAGAGAGTATCAATGTAATTCCCCAAACATATATAATTTTTGCCTCCCACACAACCTGCCACTATTATAAAAACTTCAAGTTAAGTTATTATTGGAGAAGAGAGGCAATTTCCCCTATGACACTGGTTTCTTCTTGAGCTGGTTGAATAATAAAATTAACATCAGACAGACTAGTTGGAGAAAAAACACAAACCTATTTATACATATATAGTGAATTCAAATACACATAGATTCCAAGATCAATGAGGAAAAATGAGGGTATATATCCTGAACTAAGGTATGGGAAAAGAACTCTGGGCTTCAAGGAGAGTGGTATGATTTATACATAAATTTGCATAAAATTATGCATAAACTTGCATAAAAATAACTCATATGATAAGGAGAATGTGACTCATATGACAAAGACTGGATACTCTATAACTAGATGTTTGTCCTGCCATATAGAAAGTTTTCTCTGATAGGTTATTTCCTGTAAAATCCCTAAGTTTAGGTATTACCCCTAATTTCATTCTTTTAAGTAATTAAGGGAGTCAGAAAAGCTTCTTGTGAGCTCTCAGGGACTCCACTGATTTCAGCCTGAAATAATACACAGGTCAAAATGACAGATTTTTCTTGAGGACCTATCTCTGGGAAGATGCAGACATTCTTTGAAAGTTCTGATATGCAGAGTAGAAGGAAAGCAAGGGACACTAGTAGTATAAAAGCTAACACAGTAGACTGGAGGCTGCTATCCTTAGGCCTGTTTGAAAAAAAAAAAAGAAGAAGAGAAAAGCCTGTTTGAATGCTTGACTCTTGGTTTGGCATCTGGGTACCTGGATTTTTGGAGGGTTCCTACCATTCTCAGAACTGACAGGAGAGAGTCACTGTTTCTAACCTATAAAAAATCATTGGTACATGCCGAACAGCTACTTTCCTGCTAGAAGACTAGAGTTTTGAGGAGTGCTAGGCAGAAGATGCTGCCATGACCAGCCCTAATAAATACCATGAGGTCTCCAAGGAGCTTCCCTGGTAGACAACAGTTCACATGTGTTGTTTGTTTCAGTTCAGTGCTGGAGGAATTAGCATGTCCTGTGTGACTCCACAGGGATGGGACTCTAGGAAGTTTGTGCTGATTTCCTCCAGACTTTACCCCGGGAGCCTTTTTTCCCATTTGCTGATTTTGCTTTGGTGCCCTTTGCTGTCATAAATCATAACCATGACTATGACAACGTGCTGAGTTCTCTAGCTCCTTGTAATACCTAGGGGTGATCTTGGGACATCCGGCACATTAGGAGATTTAGGAATTTAACCTTTGGGACAATTAAAGGAAGGAGTCAAAACAATGCATCATATCTACAACTAAGATCTATAATTAAATTCCTTTCTAAAAATTTGTAAAATTCCTAACCTCAAATAAAAGAACTGCAGTAACTATTTAAAAAGTTACCTAAGTCACAAAGAACTCTGATCATACAGTTCTCAAGTCAGAATTCAAAAAATAAATCCGCTTCAATACAGGGATGCAAAAACAGGTCCATTTTTCCTGCTCTCACTTTATCTTGAATTTCCATGCTCCCTTTCCATCCCAAAGGAACAGACTATTCTATTCTGGTACCTCTCCTTTCTGCTTGAGAACCCCCACAGGCAAGGCAGTTACCAACTGGGTACAATACAAACACTGATTAACAGCTCCATAACAACAGATAATTTTCTTTTGCATAAATAGCAAAGGGCCCATAGGTTCATTTCTCTTGGGTAAATGGCACACAGTTCATAACTGTGTTAATGAAAGTGATACAGCTCTCTTGGGAGGAGGATGACAGCCTAAAGTATCTGATCTGCTCCAGAAACATTGCTGCATGAAAAGTTATAGGATTAGTCACCAGAAGTCCCAAGGGATTAGAGCTTCAAAAATTTTAAAACAGACTGAAATTTTATATATATATATATATATATACACACACACACACACACACACAAATATATGCATATATATGTACAGATGTTTTTATATGTATGTTTATATATTATAATGGTGGGACAGTTGCGGGAATTAAAAACAGAAAATTAGATGATATTATAGAATTATCTTCAATTGTGATGTTATTGTTTTCATATAAAAGAACATCATTCTTAGGAGATGCATTCTTTATTGCTTTGTGTCATGCTCATGATGTCTCCATCTTTCAAAGCTTCAGAAAAAAAATATTCATATATACAGACATAGACACATACACAAACCGGTGGAAAAACTGTCCTGGATAGATTATTTATCAGGTCATCATCAACTGATTTGAAATTCTATAAAGGTAGAAGTTAGTTTGTAGATTACTGATAGAAATACAAATAATTTCTGTCTACAAAATGTAAATGAGTTAGTAAAATGCAATTAACTATCACCCAGTGGATACTGACCAGTTTTGCCATTCATAAAGTCATTTTGGCAATGATTGTCTGACTGTAAATGTATGGCACTTTTAGCTCTCTTTCTTTTGAAATGCCTGTGATATCTTATTGGTTCAATGAGTTAACTTAAATTTTTGATGTGTTCATTGCATACTTGTGCAATATGTGTGTGTGTGTGTATATATATATATATATATTCACACACACAAGCCATTTCCATAACAACAAAGTGTACCATGAAGCAAAGAGTGCTGATACAGAAGCTGCAGCAAGTTACCCAGTAAATCAAACTAAGCATCAATTAAGATAGCTACATCAAACATAACAGATTTTCAGTGAAGACAAAACAGTCTTATATTGAAGATGCCATTTAGAATTTTCATAGATAGAAGTCAATGCCTTGCTTCAAAGTTTCAAATGGACAGTCTTGTTAAAGCTAATGCATCTATCTGGTGTAGTTAGTACTCTTTTACCATTTAAAAAATCTTAAGGCCCTCAAGAATTATGCTTAATATATTCTGTCTGTGCCTTATAAATGGAACAACAAGGTCTGGATGACAGCACATCTGTTTACAACATGGTTTACTGAATATTTTGAGACCCAAATTGAGACCTACTGCTCAGAAAAGAAGATTCTTTTCAAAATATTGTTTATTGACAATGAACCTGGTCATCCAAGGGCTCTGATAGAAATGTACAAGATTAATGTTATTCTTCATGCATGCTAACACAGCATCCATCTGCGGCCTGTGAAGGAGTGATTTCAACTTTCAAATCTTATCATTTAAGAGATACATTTCATAAAGTTATAGCTCCCACAGAAAGCAATTCCTCTGATGGGTCTGGGCAAAGTAAATTGAAAATCATCTGGAAAGAATTCAGCATTTTAGATGCCGAATTTTATCCCCCCCTCATAACCCTAGATGCTGAATTTTAGATGCCATTATGAACATCTGTAATTCATGAGAGATCAAAAAAACATTAACAGGACTTTCAAAGAACTTGTTTCAATCATCATGGATGACTTTGAGGGATTCAAGATTTCAGTGGAGAAAATAACTGCAAATGTGGTAGAAACAGTAAGAGAGTTAGAATTAGTAGTGGAGCCTGAAGACATAACTGAACTGCTGAAATGTCACCTTAAAAGCTTGAATGGGTAGAGGAGTTGCTTTTTATGGAAGAACAAAGGATGTGGTTACTTGAGATGGAATCTACTCCTGGTTAAGACTTCATTGAAACAACAATGAAGGATTCCGAATATTACATAAGTTTAGCTGATAAAGCTGGAATAGGGTTTGAGAGAACTGATTCCAATTTTGAGAGACATTCTAATGTAGGCAAATGCTATCAAACAGCATCATGTTACAGAGTACTCTTTCAAGAAAGGAAGAGTCCAACAATGTGGCAAACTTCACTACTGTCAAGCTTTAAGCAATTGTCACTGCCACCCCAACCTTCATCAACTCCCACCCTAACCAGTGAGCAGTCATCAACACCAAGGCATGACCTTCCAGCAAAAAGATTTCAATTTGCTGAAGGCTTAGTTGATGAAAAGCAATTATTGCTAAGAAAATATTTTACAGTATAGCCATTGCTTTTTCCGACATACTGCACACTTAAAAGACTATAGTATAGTGTAAACATAACTTCTGGCCAGGTGCAGTGGTGTGTGCCTTTAATCACAGCCTAGAAAGGGAGGCTGAGACTTGGAATCGCTTGAGTCTGCAGGTTCAAAACCTGCAGGGGCAACAGAGTGAGACCTAGACTCAAAAAAATAGATGGGCGTGGTGGTACACGCCTGTAATCCCAGTTATCTGGGAGGCTGAGGCTGGGGATCGCTTGAGTCCGTGGTATCCTAGGCAACACAAGTCTGCAGTTCCCCGGACAACAAAGCGAGACCTAGTCTCAAAAAAAAAAAAAAAAAAAAAAAAAAAAAAAAAAAACCTGAAAAAAAAACTGAAAAAAAAAAAACTAAAACCTAAAACATAGCTTATATGTGCTCTGGAAAACAAAAAGAAAAATCATGTGACTTACTTCACTGTGATACTTGCTTTATGCTAGTCAGGAACTGAACTCACAGTACCTCCAAAAGTGCTGTCTTTAAAGTATCTAATACAAACTAATCAATATATTATTATGTGCATCTATAGTACATATATAGGATATAAACAAAAATGTATTTTGGTTTGTGTTTTCCAATGACAGAGTGTTAGAATTGGAATCAGAGATGAAGTAACTGCATCCAAGTCCCCAAGACTAGGCGGCATGACAATAAATGAAAATCTAACCATCTGCCCACATGCTCAACAACTGTTTCTAAAAAATACCTCATGGAACTTCCCTAGAAATCTAATATGTAGAAGGAGAAAATAATTTCCATTCATCAGAGAGTGGTGAAAACCAGTGCATGCAATTGGTACTTTTTCTTTCACAGCTTCTATCTATCTAAAGTCAATTTCATATCATGAACTTTCCTATCACTTCCCTCTTTCTACAACTTCTCTTCTCTCCCAGAGGAAGAGTCCTCTGGAAAACAGATTTGCTGCCTGAGATTCACGCTAATTTTAAAGATGCAATAAAAGCATCATTAACATATTAACTATAAATAACAATTCTTTTCTTTCTTAAAACCTCAGTTGTGGTGGGGGGGGAACTCACATTGTAAGCATGCTTACAAAGTACTTCTTACTAAGGGAAGTTCTTTCAATTCTTTATTTTGAATAGAAAGAGTCAGTTAGGACTGACACACTGCTGCCTAAAACAACCTCAGCTGAGGTCCTGTTTTTTGATGTTTATAGAGGTAAGCTGTTGGTATCAAAGCAAGAGAAGAAATCAGACATAGATTTAATAATTATTCTGGAATTCTATATCTATATATATATTGCCATTATAAACCCTTCTTAAGTGTTAGAAAGTAAACAAGGTGGTTAAATTGTAGTGATCATAAATGTATACCACTGGACACACTGTTTAAAAAAGTCTAATAATATGCAAATAGTTACTTGCAACCTAGTAAAATATTTAATGATACTATCTTACTCAATTTCAAAAGAGATGTATCTCAAAAAGCTTAAAAGTGTAGTCTGGAAAAATATATTGTTTGATCCAAGATGTGACTCTACCAATGATAAAACTACTCATATCAAAGATGCATGGGAAGAATTTGGAGAAAAATGTATTATGAATAATATAAAAAAGCAATATTTTAAATTAATATGGTTTTATAAAGTATGTGATTAAAAATACATATAGGTACCTAAATTTAAATTTCAAAATGTGTTAGTATGCCTTTGACTTGTTCACATAAAAACCTAAAAGTACATTTTCAAGTTGGTGACATGCTTTTTGGATTTTTAATAGGGACTTTGCTATTCGGAAGTATCTTACAGTTGGGCGTATGGTATATGCTGGATTTAAATAAAGCAAAATTGATTCACATACATAGCTTACTGACCACTTAACTAAACACAAACAATTGCTAAGTTTGATGTGGTGACTTGTACCACTTCTGTTTTAATAATCTTTCAAAACTGTAACTTGAAATAAGTCAGCAGCAGGAGTCCAGGGTTCATGTTTTCTCTTCCTGGATCTCTAGCTATACAGTGTCACTGGAAGCCAGCTTCCCTACCTGGCTCTCCATCTCTCGCACCTGCCCCACCACCATTGGCTCCTGCCATCCATTTCATCTAACTTCCTAGCAGAGCCAACTTGCACCCTCCATTCCCAGTAAGCTGGAGTCATCCCTCCTAATGGCCTCTCCTACTGGAACAGCTGCCCCTAATTGCACCCTTCATAGCCCGACTCCTGTGGCCACATTCTCCAGCTTTCCTGACCACCACACCCACAACAGACCATTCCACTCCGTGAACTCCTCACACAAAGTACCCATAATTCAGCACTTAACTACATGTCCTTGCAAGTTATCTGTGGTTACTTCAGGTACATAGTTTTTTCTCTGAAGTTTTTTCTCTGACTAACAATTTTATATTCCCTAGAGTTAACTGTAACTTAGAGTAATGTCTAAGGTAATTGTTATGCGATTCCAAGTGTAGTGTGCTTGGCCTCTATTCAAGGGCAAAACTAAAAGAAAAACAGGGGTAGTGTCTGTTATAAGCAACTGTTATAGGCAAGGCCTCTAAGACTATATTAACCTACTGGCCTGAATCACCCATCATTTGCAACAGGGTAATTATAGGTGGCACAAAAAGCAATCACTAACAATACATGCACATCTTGTTTTCTAGAGTCATAAAATCCATCATCATCATCCATACATCAAATCTATCAGTGAAACAGCTTAAGCCGGGCACGGTGGCTCATGCTTGTAAGCTTCAGCCTATGAAGTGGCCGGGGCCAGGGATCGCGATTCGAGTCCCGCCTGGGGCCCGTAGTGAGACCTGGTTCCAAAAAAACAGCTGGGCGTGGTGGCGCACGCCTGTAATCCCAGCTACCTGGGAAGCTGAGGCTGGGGATGGCTTGAGTCCGTGGTACCCCGGGCAACGAGAGCCTGCGGTTCCACAGGCAAAAATAGCGAGACCTAGTCTCAAAAAAAAAAAAAAATTTCCACAACAACCTCTCATCATTCCAACAGCAGTGGTCCTGAGCTAAACTGTGCTCACCCGTGACCTGGAGTGCCACAATAGTCTCCCAATGAGTTTCCCTGCACCCACCATATCACAACCTGCTCTCAACTGTCACCTAGATAAGCCCGGGGAAATGCTAGTCAGATTGTGTCAAAACCTTCTGATCATGGCTCAGCCTGACTCCCAGTAGGTAACAGATGGCACATTCAAAGCAGGGGATCTGAGAATAACTACCATCAGCAGGTGCAGGAAAACCACAAGGGAGAGGATAGTACTCTGGGGCTGATGGCACAGAGGTACCTGATATCCTCCTAGACCTGAAGATATGAAAAGAAGGAGAGAGAGGGAGACACAGAACTCCAGCTCACCTGGAAATGGTACCTAATAGGAGATGTGAACTACAGGCTAGAGATACAATCCTAGCTATACAATCCTGCAGGAAGGGAATAAACACTGATAGCATTTTCCTGCCTATCTCATCTCCTATCAAATACTGTCATGGCGAAATCCAAGCAGAAGCCATAAGATATAGGAGCCTATCAATGCACCTCTATCTTGGGGGGGGGGGGCAATATCTGTAGGGCAGAGTGAAAAAACGAGTAGAGTGAAACTGGGTAAATAAACAACTATCCAAACGGCTTCCATTTCAGTGAAGGTATCTGAAAGTACTTACAGTGGCCTACAAGTCCCCACAAGACCCAACCTTATCACCTAATTCTCCAGTTTGCTAACCTTTCTACTCACAGTAGCTCTCCACTCACCAGGCACATTCCTGCCTCAGGTCTTTTATACTTGCTGCTTTCTCTACCCTAGCTGCTTTCCCCCCAGATACCCACAAGGCTTGTTTCATCACTTACTTTAGCTCTTGGCTCATCAGAGAATTCTCCTTACTACCTTCTATAAATCCACCATTCCTGCCCTGTTCCTACTTCACTCATTTCTGGCACACTATATCTTTCTTACCCTGCTTAATTTTTCTCCACCACACTTCAAAATTAACATTAAATGATTGATGGACAGATAGTTCCCTCCCCCCCCCAAAAAAAAAACATTTTGACTGCCCTACAGTCCTATAGGCTTCAAAAAGGCATCAATTTGACCTCTTTTGTTCACTATATCATGCTCAATGCCTAGAACAGTGCCTGACATTTTAAGTCTCTCAAGTATTTACCGAATGAATGACAATCAATGAATGGATGGAATAGGAGTATCTATAACCAACAGCTCTTTCCACATTTACAGGTTTAACCACTATTACCAAATTATTCATTGACAAGTAAAGTCTCCTGATAATTGGAAAGTAGGTGAACAACAGTAGTAATTTCTGTATCAACCGTAAGCAGCTAGGAAATTAAGGTTAGTACCTCTTATGAATGTATCATTATTAACCTACAAACCTAGTACTTCTCTGAACCTCAGTCTTCTCATCTGAAAAATGTGTAAGGCTTGAATACTATAATGCATATAGTACAGTGCGGGCACCCAAGAAATTGGCACTAAGGTGATTATTCAAATACCATGAAAGGAAAAAAACCAACAAGAAAGCAGTCATGAAAATGAGATATTACATTATCTTCCTATCTATAAGGTATTCTAGACTTTTAAAATGTGACTTAGAATAAATATAGGGTAAAGAAATTTAAGATGTCCTACTATTTACCATACAGTTGGCCTAGATTTAAAGAGCACCCTATAATACCAATGTTCTCTATCAGAATCTAGCTTCCACATCTGGCCTGGACCTTAGCTGACCCTCTGCCAAACCAACCTTCTTGCATTCACTTCCCTCATCACCAACTTATGCCTAGCTTAGATTGTAAGTGCTGGCATTTTCTTGGTAGGCATTACTAAGCAGGGCACTCTACTGGGAAAAAAAAAATAGTATAGGCTTTTCCATTACCCAAAAGCAGATCTCTCCCATTTGGTATGATTTGGTAGGGAGTTTTCTTGGATCTGGTTAGCACAAAAAGTTTCCATATGAACTAATAGTAATAATATTCCCAGATTTTTTTTTTTTGAGACTAGGTCTTGCTATTTTTGCCCATGGAACCACAGACTCTCATTGCCCAGGGTACCACAGATTCAAGAAATCCCCAGCCTCAGCTTCCCAGGTAGCTGGGATTACAGGCACGCGCCACCACGCCCAGCTATTTTTTTTTTGGAACTAGGTCTCACTACGGGCCCCAGGAGGAACTTGAACCACAATCCCTAGCCCCGGCCACTTCATAGGCTGAATACAGGCACGAGCCACCATGCCCGGCCACTATTACCAGATTTTTTTTAAAAAAGGCAACCAAATTGGAGCACTCAGTTTTCAGTGGGAGAAATCTGTAAAGACAAAGAGCAGAGTGATAATATTCCTGTTTTGACTTGCCCCTCTAACCATGAAAATTTCTCTTGTAGTCTTTAACACACTGATTTCTGATTCCCTTCTCGCCACTAAACGTTATCTTCTGGGTTAAGTTGGCTAACTACACAAAGGGTGACCCCATAGTCTTAGGGCAGACAAAAAGTCAAAAATATATCCTGCATCAAACTCAACAATTCATCACTTATGAAAACTGAAGACCCTATAGGTTTTTCATTGGTGGAAGATTTCTTCTTAATCTTTTGCAAAAGACTTCTGTAAAAGGCAATAATTTATGTTCTACTTTGAAATCCATGAAGCATACATCTCTATTTAAAATATTCTCTTTGCTTCTATGTGTATTCAAGCCCTTGCATTAGTTTTTAATTTCTACGTGTCATCATAAATGCACAGTATAATAATTATTATTACTAATTTTGCCTAAATGCAGGCTTCCAGTTTCAGGTATAGAATTCAAAGCAGGTCCCTTTAGCACAACTGACCCTATAAAGAGATCTTATTGTTGTAAGCAGCCTAATGCTTGTTAGTGCTAAAAAAGAATCATCTTGAGCACTTGCCCTAGTGATAGGAGTAAATATTTCTGCAGTAACTAACTTGGGAAGGACTCCAATTGGGGAACAGGAGGAAAAACAAAACTATAGTTCATCACTCACTCGCAACCCGCAAAGTGATAGGGTATCTCAATCTAATTCCAGGCTTCGGTGAATAAGTATTCATACTTTTAGTACAGAACTTTCCAAAGTGTGTTGTTTTCCTGCTGGTCTTCATCAACCTGGCTGTGCCATGATCACGGCTTTATTTTTCTGAATTTCCGACGCTAAACACTGTTCAACACATGGCTGGTTCTCAAATGTCTGAATGACTACTGAATGCCAACCCACGAGGCAGGCCCCACAGTAGACTGTAGGTAACTTATTAAACGGATCATGGGAAGACCTGAGCCCTGTCGGGTCGCTTCGCTTCCCCTCTACGTTTCAAAACTATCAGTAGGTGGGGGGAAATGCACTATGCACCCGACAATCTCCCCAAGTCCTGGCAGAAGAAAGAGGGCTGCCAGATCCGCCCGGAGTGTTTCGGTCCTCCAGGCATCCAACACGATTCCCTCCGCTCCTGAAGGCATAGGGGATGCGGCTGTTTAAGTCTCCCCCAAGTCCAACTCCGACAACGACCCCTCCCCAACCTAGCTCCAAAAACACTCCAGAGACCCAGCCTGGGCGCCCGGACCTTCTCAGCGGGGAGGTGCCGCGATGCACTATGGGAATCGTAGTTTCCCGGTGAGTTCAGCACCCGAAGGGTCCGGAGGATCTGACTCCCGCTCCCAGAAGCCCCCGCGCGGGCGCCTCGCCCAGGCTGTCACCTCACCTGTTCTATGGACGTGACTGTTTCCACCGAATCGTCCTGCAACCGCTCCCGCGCGTGCTCAGGCCTCAGACTGTACAACGGCTCTGACCAAACAGGGGAAGAAGATGAAGGGCAGTAGTAGGTGAAGGAACTCGGAGAAGCCATGATCAGAAAAGCAGCAGGCGGTGTATAGGACTCAGCTTCGTCAAACAACGCGTATTGAAACTCGAGCGGGCTCCGACGCTACGGAGAGCGGGTAGAGTCAAAAATATTTTGAACGCGAATATCCCTCCTACTTAAACATCTTCAGAGTGAGTTGCCGGAATGCTGCCGCCCCCCATTGGGCAGAGAAGCTGCTGCAAGAGGCTCAGCTTCCTGGTGAGCATGAAAGGAAGGATGTGCACATCTGAATTTCATTTCAAAGAGATTGTGTAGATGCCTCGATTAGTTATGCAAATTAAAACACATTTCTTTTCAGCCTTCTGCTAATTCTCACTTAATTTACTGGTGGCAGTAGTTTGCAGTTTCGGGTAAGAGTCCAATGAGTGTAACTTTAAAAGCCTTTGACAACTCTCTTGATTGCTTCAGTCACAGTAATGAATTATTGTGCACATTTGAGCCAACAGCTTCTCAACAAAGAAATTGTCATGCCAGTACTCGATAGAAGGAAAGGGCATTGTTTCTGCTTTCCCCTTGCGGGGTACAATGCAGTTACTGAAACTAAAATGCAGTAAAAGAAACCAGTATACGTGAAACAACGGAGGAATAATTATTTATTCAGTAATAATAGGAACACCTACTATATGTCAGGCACTGTGCTAGACTTTAGGAACACAAAAGTGAGTAAAATAAACATAATACTTACCCCTGGGAACCTCAGAGTCTAATGAAATGGATTGAATTAAATGAATAAAAGCAGTCAATATATGAAGACTCGTGATAAAATGACATTTAAGCTGAGACCTGAAAATGATAAGGAGCCACCCCTGTGAACAACATGGGGAAGAGTTCAAGAGGAAGAGTTCAAGAGGAAGAGTTCAAGAGGAAGAAATTTGAGAAGACACGTCATAATGCTCTCTACATATATATGGTTTTCATTCTGACATTTAATTTAAAAGTGTTGTGGGATGAGTCTTCCCAAAAGGGTAACATAGACTTTCCTCATTGTATCCAAATAAACCTCTTGTTACCATGATATGGGAGGTAGAGGTCATTTAGCCCCAGTGAGCCTTGGTAGGTATATTACTGTTATGGGGGGATAGGGACACCCCCGTTTAAATTCCTCCTTCCTATGGGTTCTTCCGCCTGCGTGCAGCAGCTGCTCAGATATCAACCTTAACAACCAGGATAGACAAGAGATTTATTTACAGATACGGAAAGAAAAAAACTGAAAGAGTTCACACCCTTACAAATGTTCCAAACAGAATAGAGCCCCACTTCTGCTCCTCAAGGAGCTTCATGGGGTTTACCTCAGTCTTAGGGCACTTCTGGTTAGAAATGCCAGGACCTTGACTCCCGATCCTGTCGCTCCAGTCGGTACCAGATGCATCCAACCAACACAGGTGGGGCTCAGACGGTCTCCCAAAGGCAGGCCTGTCTGAGTGTCACCGTGGCTCTGCACTTTACCCGGGTCACCTCTCCTCCGCCTTCACACAGGTCTTGCTCCTCAGGCACCAAGTGCTGGGGAGGTGAGAAGCTCCAGAGGACCCAGCTGGGTCCTTCTTCGGAGGCCCAAAACCTCCGCGCCTGATGCCTATCTCCAGGCTCTCGCTCTCACTCCACTCTCCATGCTCCTCTCCAAAATTGTATATCTCCACATTCCACCTTCCCTCTTTTTATCCTTCTCCCTGCTTCCCATTCACCATCCCACCTTGGTGTGTGATACCTCCCTTTGCCCTCTGGGCCTGCCTTGACCTCAGGACCCTACATTACATAATCCCAAATCTGCCCAGGTAATCACTTTACTCTAAAAAGGGGAACTGGCCTCTGGCTAGTCTTAGTCTCTGTCTTTCAGATGCAAATGACTGCAATGCCCACATTCCTTTCTCAATGAAAGGAACTGGGTTCATCTTTGGGTCCAGGGTTCATCTTTGGGTCCCAGCTTCATTACGACTACTTAAAGAATAAAAATTGTTTTCAGTTTTTCATTGAGAATAATGAGGACCCTGGAAGCTGAGAAGCTTTCTGAATCCTTCTCTCTTCCCGAATAATAGTTGATTTTTGATACTTCCCTTTTATGATCTATAAGGATGTAGTGAGGAGAGATGGGGAATCTCTTCCAATGAACAAGTCCTCCTTAAGGAACTCATCTTTACTCTCAGAGTAAGGATTAGGTAATCCCTTCTGTCATGTTAAGTCTCCCCTTCTCCTTGATGCCTTAGGTTCCTAAACATAGAATAAATATCTCTGGTCAGCTCCATTACTCCTTAGAATTTACAACTACATGACTTTTCCATATATATTATTAAGTTGATTGTTTCCCCATTGTTAACTTGTCTGATGCTGTTTTAATTATTCATCCAGCCTGAGAAAAACCCAGAGGGGTAGGGAATTTTCCCTTGCCCCCCCCAAGTGAATAAAATATATTTCTATAAAATATGCTTAATCATCATATATACCTCCATAAAAATAATGTTAAAGTTGTAACTTTAGGATAGCCCTATATTTCACAACCAGCCATTCCCCAGGTTCTCTGCCCTTGGTGTCAAATGGAAGCACTCAGAAAAATTGAGACTGGGAAGACCTAAATGACTTCAGGCTGGTAAACATCAGCACCATGCCCATTTTAGTAGTACTGTTGCCAAGTTAAATCCTGTAGGTGGCGAACTGTTACTAAATCTGAGAATAAGTGAGACTGTGTGGGTTAGGATCACAGATGTGGCTGCACACACTTCCCTTTCTATTACCATTTTATTATCTTTCTCTTCTATTGCCTTGGGAAAAAATGATATGATGAGGTCTAGATCATATCTCAGATTCTGTTCTTCTTTGTAAAGAGCTGCTTTGCTGGCTAGAAATTTGTATTGAAGCAGCAAAATTAAAATTAAATAGAAATGGAAAGAGTAGCTGGAACAGTTTTATAACAAATTGTTACATCTATTACAGGTACAGCTAAAGCAATTGCAAATTGTATTCAAGAAATAGAAATACATTCCTGAGATGCAATCTCCTCTGCAGTAGGTTCTGAAAGATGTTAAGAGGGGCATGATGAGAGTCTCCTGCAGAAGTGCCTGTTCATTCAATAAATATTTGAGTACTGTTATATGATGGGCCCTGAGCTAAGTGCTGAGGAGACAGTAGCAGACAAGTCAGTCTCATTTCTTACAGGCTTCATGATTTACCAGAAGAAAGAGAAAATAAACAATCATGGAATTGCCTATTCATTATAGTTGGGAGAAATGGCACAAGGGAAAAAACAACACAGAGCTTCCTGAAATTGCCCAGCAATAAAGACTTAAGGTAATCTGGAAGTCAGGAAATACTCATATGAAGAAATGAGTTAACTAAGCCAGAGATAGAGAGGACATCTCAGGGAGAAGAAACCCATGACAACCAAAAGTCAAGTGAAACAAGAAATGAAAACTAGGAGTTTTTGTTTGTTTGTTTGTTTGTTTTTATTTTTTGAGACTAGGTCTCACTGTGTTGCCCAGGGAACCGCATACTCACATTGCCTGGGGTACCATGGACTCAAGCAATCCCCAGCCTCAGCTTCCCAGGTAGCTGGGATTACAGGTGTGCACCACCAAGCCCATCTATTTTTTGAGACTAGGTCTTGCTATGGTGCCCCGGTGAGTCTTGAACCTCTGGACTCAAGCAATTCCTAGTCTTGGCCTCCCTTCCTAATCTGAGATTAAAGGCATGTGCCACTACGCCCAGTCAAAACTAGGAGTTTTTATTCTGTGTAGCATCAAAAGATCACTCAGTGTTAGACCAGCAACCCCTCTCCCACCACCCACACATCCCACCCTATTGCTGTTCCTCTTGAGTTTACTAAAACGATGGTTCAAGATTGAACATATATACTAGCAATAAGGCAGAAAATGATGAACTTAAAGGAGAAAGTCTTATGGGTGTTTTTCAGTAGCAATTCCAGATTGAACTGCAATGGTCTGGGTTTTGTTTTGTTTTTTGGTGATTGATATTCCTCTAAATTAACTGAATTGTAGTAGTTTTTAAAAAATAAATGTAGACCATGCTATTTTGTACTTCTTACAAGAACAAGGAAACAAAAAGAGAAATAATGACCTAAACAAGCCACTGGAGGTCGCTTCAAACCCTAAGTGGGCTTTAAAACTACTCACAAATGTCTGTATGACTTGTTTCTTTTAATATCTTGTGAAACTAAGTAATAATGCATGTCTTGGAAAGTTCGGAAAATTGAAAGAACTCATTTTTCATCCCATAAGGTTATTAATTCCCTCCCCTGCATTTACTTGTCTACCAGGATCTATGGCCTGCTACTCTTAGGTCAGTATCCTCCCTGTTCTCAGGGATAGAATGACAGCTGAATTTTCAACTAGGATCAACCCCTCCCCTTCTTTCCCCCTCTCTTCAGTGCCACCAGAGGCCATTATTCAGCAATTCCCCCTTGCCTCTCTTCAAACATCAGTGTCCCTGTATTTAAATTATGCCATCATCCCCAGATTTCTCCATTCTTAGGTGGATAAGATATTTTTAACTTGATTCCACTTCTCCAGCTAACTCCTAATTATTAATTTCATCCCTATTAGTGTCTCCAATTCCTCTTCTCCAACTGTTTCTTGAGCTCATTCCAATCTGGCTTCTTTTTCAGTTCTTGTCAAGTATCAATTAAACTTCACACTGCTTCCTTCAGTTGCAAGGGACAATGCTCAATCCTCATCTCATCTTCCTGTTTGATCTCCTTGGAACATTTGACCTTCTGATGATTCCCTTCTCCTTGAAATGCCTTCTTGTAGTGTCTAGCACTTTGCCCTTTCATTTCCTCAACATTTTAACTTTAGAACACTCCAGGATTCTCTGTCCACATGAGCTCGGGTACCTTCGATGTTTTAAATACCATAAGCAAATTGAAAACTCCCTCATTTATATCTTCAAACTAAAACTCCTAAACTACAGAGTCCATATTTAATGTCCTACTTACATTTTCATTTAGTTGTCTAATAGCCATCTTGAACAGTGTATCCACAACAGAGCTACTAAGTTTCCTTCCAAACTTAATCTCCCCCATGTCAGTTATGGTGACTCCATCCCATCCCCACCCCTCTACCTCTCCCACCACCTTACCCCCATTCCCTGTTACTCTAAGTACCTTGGAACCATCCTTGGTGCCTCTCTTTCTCTCACTCTCCATACATCTTGTTAGATAGAGCTTGAATCTGACCACTGTTTGTGAATCCCACTGCTCCATCCTGGTATAGGCCACCATCACCTGAAACTTGAATTTGTATACCCATGAAGATCTACAAGTGGCCAATAGACACATAGAAATGTTAGTCACATGCAAATCAAAACCAAATCATCACGTACCTGTTAGAATGATGATCAAAAACTTAAGAATAAGTGCCTGACATGGTGCCTCATGCCTGTATGCTTCAGCCTATGAAGTGGCTGGGGTTAGGGATCGTGGTTCGAGTCCTGCTGAGGGCAACACAGCGAGACTTAGTCCCAAAAAAATAGCTGGATGTGGTGGCGCACACCTGTAATCCCAGCTACCTGGGAAGCTGAGGCTGGGGATTGCTTGAGGCCCGGGCAACGTGAGCCTGTAGTTCCATGGGCAAATAGTGAGACCAGTCTCAAAAAAAAAAAAAGTTATTGGCAGGGCATGGTGGCACGTGCCTCTAAGCAGCAGCCTAGGAAACTGCATCAGGGACCAGGGATCACGGTTTGTGTCCTGCCCAGGGCAACATAGGGAGACCTAGTCCTAAAAAATATCTGGGCATGGGGGCGCGTGCCTGTAAATCCCAGCTACCTGAGAAGCTGAGGCTAGGGATTGCTTGAGTCTGTGGTACCCCAGGCAATGTAGCTTGCAGTTCCACTGGCAAAAATAGCGAGACCTAGTCTCAAAAAAAAAAAAAAAAAAAAAAAGAAAGAAGTGTTGTTGAGTATGTAGAGAAAAAGATACTCTGGGCACATGGGGGAATGAAATTGTTGCAGCCACTTTGAGAAAACAGTAGGGAGTTTCCTTAAAACATTAAAAATAAAATTGCCTATGATCCAGTCATTTCACCTCTGAGTATTTACCCAAAGAACATGAAAATCTAATTTGAAAAGATATATACACCCCTATGTTCGTTATAGGATTGCTTACAATAGCCAGAGTATGGGAACAACACTTCCCACAACAGATGTGGATTAAATGTGGATTAAAAAGATGTAGTATAAATATGCAATGGAATACTACTCAGTCATTTTTAAAAAAGGAAATCTTGCTATTTGCAGCAACATGATGATCGCTTCTTGGCCTTTTGGCTAAGATCAAGTGCAGCAACATGAATGAACCTTGAGGAGATTATGCTAATTGATACAAGTTAGAAGAAAAATGACAAATACCATTTGACTACTTACTTGTAGAATATAAAGAAAAGCAAAAGTAATCAAACAGCACAGCAAAAATTATCACTTAGATTCTGATGACAAGGTGGAGGTTACCAGAGAGGAACTTGCAGGAAGGGAATAACCTGATAGAGGATGGTGATTAAACTTTTGGTGGTAGATGTGGTAGATGTATAGAATATGTAGTTGCTGAATATGTAGTTGCTGAGGTAACTCATATACCTGAAACCTACACAGTAGTTTATAGCATTTATAAGTTAATGTTTCCCCAATAAAAGATAACAGTATTTTGATATGTACCATTTGTGTTTAATAAAACTTGCTAGATAATAAATATTCTTCAGTAATCATTTTAAAATAATTGTATTAGAATCTGGAAATTATGATGTCCTATTTTTATTCTTATTTCCTGTAGCTCATAAAAAGAAATTTAGAAAGTGTCAGATCACACAAAAAGAATGACTTTCTGAATATAAAATGATCTCATGGCACAGAAATAACTGTGAGTTCAGAAATGACTGTCATCCATTACACATATCTTCATTATTTTGTGTCATATATTGATATAAAAGCAATCACATTATGTATGTGACTAATTATTACATGAGTTCTATTACTGAAAACCACTGCGAAAGTATTGATTGAGTCTTCTTTTGGATTTGTCATGGTTATAACAACTTTACCAGCAGAGGCAAAATGGAAACCGTCTAAATAGCATTGTTTACATTAGAAAATCTTTGAGAAATAGGGACAGAAGTGTACATGCCAGAGCTACATTCTCACAGATACAACCCACACCTACTAAATTAAAATCTCTAGGGTTGGGGCTGGGGTACATGCATTTTTTTTTGAAGCCCCAACATGGGGATACACTGGTAAGGTTTGGATCCACCATGGACCTTTTCACATACACAGAGTTCCTCTCCCCTGTCAAGGGGAGTTACAGCTGCGATCTGAGGGACCAGCAGTCCCCCTCACAAGCAGGCCCATGTTATTGAGTTCTGACCAATGGAATGTGGGCAATAGCCACATCTACCCCATCCTGGCCTGGCCCTTTCAGACCTTCTCCTGGACCCCCCCTAGTTGTTCCTCCTCCTCCTCCTCTTCCTCTTCCTCCTCCTCCTCCTTTCTTCTTCTTCTTCTTCTTCTTCTTCTTCTTCTTCTTCTTCTTCTTCTTCTTCTTCTTCTTCTTCTTCTTCTTCTTCTTCTTCTTCTTCTTCTTCTTCTTCTTCTTCTTCTTCTTCTTCTTCTTCTTCTTCTTCTTCTTCTTCTTCTTCTTCTTCTTCTTCTTCTTCTTCTTCACTTGCTTTTATTCTTTAAATCACAATCTCAGTAAATGGTTTTTGGGATATCTCTCCCCCCCTCAGGTGCCTCCTCCTTTCTCAAACCCCACTCTTTGTTGTTTGCTAGTCTATGTTAAGTTCATTAGTCCCTTTCCTGTGGCAGTGTCCTTTCACTGGGTGAGGGACTTTGTTCTTGGAACCAGGTGAGCCTTGATGGTAGATTTTCAGTCTTAATTTGTGTTGGGCAGCCAGTCTATATTTTTTTGTGATCTTTCCATGCTTTCTTGTTGGAGGTTGTCTTCTTCAACTCCATCTCTGTTGTTTTGCTGCTTTGCCTTATGGTTCTGGCATCAGATTTAGGGGGTCTCACCCCCTGCCAGTGTCGGTGAAGAAGTCTCTCCATGGATTCAGGCATCTGTGAATGGCTGTTGTAGATCATCTCCTTTGCCTCAGTTTGCAGCTTTGCTGTGGAGCCGATGCCCCCAGTCTTTGATCTTCCCCTCCTCTCCCATAGTGTGGGGAGGGGCGCCTTGCTCTCCTAGAAGCCATCTCCAAGATGAGGTCTTGGGTCTTCCAAACCTGGTGAGCACATAGGTGCGCTTCGTGTGACATCGTGTTTTCATAGTTGCTTCATAGTTGCATGCACTGGTTCTCTCGCCTCTAGTTCTTCTTTCCTATCTGTCAGCAGGAGGCCATGCCTCCCTCAATCTCCACATACAACAGAACTTCCTGTCACCTGCTCTAAGAGTTAAAAATCCTAATTAAGGAGCAATCTCTAGTGTTTGACTCCAACTGGGCAAGTGGTTTAATCCTTTAATGGATTCAAAATTATTTGGAGTCTGTTGACCTCTGACTACAGAGTCAACTCTTCCCCTTCTGAGTATCCCAAAGTTTCATCTTTCCTACCTGAGTGTCATGAAGCCTCTCCTCCTTCCCTTCTGTCTACAGGTCATCTTAGAGGGGCTCTGGGTGAAATAAAGGCTGTGGTCTTGATTTATGAGGGCCTGGGGTGTGGTGTTTCTCAGTACTTGGCTGGGGAGTGTTCTCCATCCTTCCTGGCAGAGCTTAAAAAGATCTAGGCTTTTTAATCCTGGCACAGTGGCTTGTGCTTGTAAGCTTCAGGCTATGAAGTGGCCGGGGCTAGGGATCACGGTTCGAGTCCCACCTGGGGCCCGTAGTGAGACCTAGTTCCAAAAAAAAATAGCTGGGCGTGGTGGTGCGCGCCTGTAATCCCAGCTACCTGGGAAGCTGAGGCTGGGGATTGCTTGAGTCTGTGGTACCCCAGGCAACAAGAGCCTGCGGTTCCACGGGCAAAAATAGCAAGACCTAGTATCAAAAAAAAAAAAAAAAATCAAGGCTTTTTTTTTTTAAGACTCAAGCAATTCCCAGCCTCAGTTTCCCAGGTAGCTGAGATTACAGGCGCGCACCACCACCCCCAGCTATTTTTTTGGAACTAGGTCTCACTACATTACCCCGAGTGGGACTCAAACCACGATCCCTGGTCCCCATCGTGACTTCCTAAGCTGCTGCTTACAGGCATGCGCCACCATATCCAGCTAAGGTCAAAGCTTTTAAATCAAGTCCCAGATTGGGAGTCTGTGTTAGAGAGACGGTATAGCTGGGGCATGAGTGACTTTGTAGAGCAGAGTTACCCCATTTCCACCTCCTTGTTGACCACTAGACTGTACATGAGAGAAAAATCTATCTATGATCCCCTTAGATTGAGGGATTTATCTGTAACAATAATCAGCATTACCTGAACCAATACACACAATGACTCATCCCTGCATAGATCCCTAAGTGCAGGTTATATCTTGTCCCCCAAAACATAACTTTGGCTTGTTTAACAGGACATACACTGCTAGGCGGGTGGTTACTAATCATGTCCTTCAATTCTGGTCTCATAAAGAGAAGAATCTTTCTTCTAAGATTTTCTCATCCCAAATCCTCCACTCAATAGTGTAGGTCACCTACTAGGAAGCAACAATAAAGACAAGACTTTAATTCTGGTTCTGAAAGAATGAAATCATTCCTAATAACTATCTATGCACAGGAAGGATCCTGTGAGGGCACTGGGTTTGTTCCTTGACAGTCATGGGCTGAACTGTCTCCTCAAAATCACATGTTAAAGTTCTAACCACCGATATCTCAGAATGTGACTGTATTTTTGGAGACAGGGCCTTCAGAAAGGAAACTAAGGTAAAATGAGGTCATATGTTTGGGATCAAATCTGATGTGACTGGTGTCCTCATAAAGAGATTAGGACCTGAAGGCACAGAAATGTCAACATGGAGATAGGCCTCAGAGAAAACTAGTCCTGCCAATACCTTGGGCTCCGAAAGTGTGAGGAAATCTATTCCTATTGTTTAAGACAACCCTGCAGGTAGTGCTTCGTTATAGTCACCTGAGCAAATGCAATCCTGAAAGGTGGTGGCACCAGAATCACCAGAAACAGCACTGTGGGTCATTTTGTCTGAACATCAGTCACAATCTGAATTGCTTCCTTTGGTCCCCACCCCAATATGCATGTTTCTGACAAATGATCCTCTTCCCTTTTCTTGTCACTTCAGAACCGTTCCAAAACAATGGGAATGGCCAAGAGTACTGAGGTGACAGGGTGGGGGTACCTAGCCTGTTCTTCTAATTCTGAGACAAGGCAGAAATCCTTCTACAAGGCAAGCACATCACTCAGTCACCCCAACTTGGAAACACAGGGGTGAGTCTGGAAGAGGCTGCTGAGGAGTCTTGTGGCCTGACAGTGTTGAGTTCAGTAGTAGACTGCCTATCTGTGCAACTCCAGTTCTTGGGCTGTTGCTATGGCAGATCCCACAGTGGTGTCCTTGCTGGTTGTTGAAACGGAGCATGCTCAGTGTGATGGGGTTCGGGTGGTAGGGAGCAGGAGCAGGCACTGGTCTCTCTGATAGAAGAATCAGTTTGCAAGACTGATCCTTGGAGGTTCCAGCAACCATTCTTCAGATGTCTCTCAGGTTGCTGAAGTCTGTACCAATCCAAAATGGCCACCACTGGGGAGGATACCAAAATGTCCCACTGAATGGCTGAGTAAGGGGACAGAATTAGACATTTCCTTCACCAAGACCCTGGTTAAAACAAATTTGGCTGTCTTCACTAATTTATGTGGTTCTTATGCTAACATTGTCTGCAAGTCCCAGCTCCAACATAGATACACATGCATGCATGCATGTGTACATGCATACACACACACACACGGGAGTGGATAAGGAAGAGAAAGACACACAAGCTAAGCCTGAATGGGAATGGGAAATCTAGAAGCAGGAACTTCTAGATGATTCTCCTCTACCCACCCTTTCCTTTATTTTAAGCAAAGTACTGAATTTGAGGTCAACCCAGTATGATGAAATATTCTCAGTTTTTTAAGTATGAACATTTATTTCCCTGGATCCACTCAGGAAACCTCACTCCCTTTCCTCTCTTTCCTAGAGAAAGTCATTTCCTTCAAAGTGAAGAAGTTCCTTCTTGGACTCGGAATTCACCTCGGGTTGCATCTTCTTCCCTGCTTCTCTGACAGAAACAAGTAAACAGGGTCACTAGATGTCCCCCCATTGAGGCAGCCTGTGGAGAGATTTAAGCAACTCAGTGCAATACCCATCAATAGGAAGGAAGCTCAGTGAGGTATGGCTAGGTTGAGCCTGTGTTCTGTGTTCTGAGTTCTGTGTATCTGTGGCAGGGAAGACAGTCACAGCAGGACCTGTCCAAGTTCGCGACATCCCTGACATCTATGGGATATACTTACCATGCACCTATGCGCAGGGAAAACACAGCAGGGTGATTTCATCCCTAGGTATATAATGAGCACTGTGTCAGTGCTGTGCTAAGTTCCTCCACACATCGCCGTGTTTCATTTTTCCAGCAATTCTGTGATAATATCCCTATTTTACAGATAAGGAAATGGACGCACAGAAAGGTTCAGTAACATGCTCCAGGTTACACAGCTGGTGAGTGGAGGAGCTGGGACTGGAACCCGAGACCACCCAACTCCAGAGTGGTCAGCACTCAGAGTGAATCCAGTAGCGCACCTAGAAATCTTATTGGAATCCACAGGATATTTCCTTAGTTTTGTTGTCATCAAAGTAGCTATCAGATTCAGGATTTTTTTCATTATAAATTTAGACACTTGGCATGAAATAAAACACTTCAGAGCCAAATAAATAGACCTACCACTTTCTTTGACCTACTACTGAAAAATACAGTCTCCTTCCAGTATTCAATCTGGAAACAGTCAAACACATGTTGCCACCACTTTTTAAAGACCTACTACTGGACTTCGCTGATCTCCCCTGCAACGTATCCTTAGGAACAGGTAATTCTCTAGGCTCCAACGCATTTGCCTTTCTCCTGACATGTTCAGTGATAGCAAACTAGGTCTTGGGAGGGGCCCATTAGCCATGGGTGTGCTCGACAACAGGAATACTTAGTGATCTGAAATAACTGACCCTAAGCCACTTCCAAATGGACTTCTGCCTACACAACGCTTCCACAAGATTTACATTTGATGCTTTCACATCACCCATTTTTTTCCCCCAGTGATGGAGGCGGTCAGCAGACATTTACCCTGTTGAAAGTAAAATTGGAAAAAAGATAAAGAAAAACTGGGATGGCATGGGGGCGAGGTGAGAGTCTCGGACACTCACACTGGGTTACCGAGAAGCCAGGTGGCAGGGAGGGAGGATTCTAGCAAGTCAGTGTTCCCTGAGACAGTGATTTCAAGAGCAGATGGAGTTTGAATTCAGATCCCAATCCAGGCCTTCTGACTTGGGGTGAGGCCCGTTGAGGGCCAATCACCGAGGGCCCCGACCACCGCCTGCAGAGACCGAGGGCTGGGAGGGGGCAGAGTTAGCGGGGACAGCTTTGGGATGGGATTAGGGAAGAAGTGGTGGGACCCGAAAGCCGAGTTCGGTCGAGGGGGCGCTCGCCCCTGCTCCCCCATTCAGAACGTCGTCAGAAAACCAAAAACGTTCCCTCCGGAGTCCCGGCTTCTGGCACAAAGGGGTAGGGACGGGGTCGGCCGGCCCACGGCCATGCGCCCCGCGGGCGGGGCGCGCGCTCTCGCCTCACCCCCGCCGCGGGGTCGCCGCTCTCCGGCGCGCGCTCCCCGCCCCCTCTCCGGGCGGGCGGCGGCGGCGCAGGGGAAGGGGCGGGCAGGGGCCGCCGCCGCTCTCTCCTCCCACCCGCGCTCCCGCCGCACGGCGCTCCCCGGCACCCGGCGGGCGGGCGGGCGAGGCTGGCGCGGGGGCCGGCGCGGCTTCCTTCTCGCCGCCGGCGGCGTCCCCGGGCTGGCGCGCGCCGCGATGGCAGCGGCCGAGCGGGGCTGAACGCGCCGCCCGCCCGCAGCCCGGTCCCCTCCGTCCCCCGCCATGGCGAAGCAGTACGATGTGCTGTTCCGGCTGCTGCTGATCGGGGACTCCGGGGTGGGCAAGACCTGCCTGCTGTGCCGCTTCACCGACAACGAGTTCCACTCCTCGCACATCTCCACCATCGGTAAGGGGCGGTGGCCTGAAGGGCGCCCACTCTCCCCGCCCGCCACCACCTGCCCGGGCCACCCATCCCCTTCCCCGGCCCTAGAAGAACTGCCGGCCCTTCTGTCCGGAGGCGTTGGCGCGGAGGCCAGGGCCGGGGAGCAAATCCTGGGTCCTGGAGGTGAGGGGTCCCTGCTGCTGGCCGCGTGTAGGGGTAGGCTCTCCGGCCTCGCGCTAGGGCGCCTCCCCATCGGAACGTAGAGGAACTCGGGCGGGTGTAGGCCTGGGTACCCCGAGCTGGGCAGCAGGAATCATAGCCACTGGAATGACATCTTCACACCCCCAAGTGGGGGGAGGGGGGGGAGTAAGGCTTGGCCTGGGGAAGAGAGGTTTGGGATTTGAGAGTCACTGAGTCACTGGGCACCCTCAGTTCAGGAGTGACCCAAGGTGGAGTCGGGAGAGGGAAGAGAGGAGGAAGGGAGGGGACACGGATTGAGTTCAGCAGCACAGCTGTCAAGGTAAGCCTCAAGGTGGTGCACCTGGAGGAGGGCAGAGATAAGGTGAGAGATGGGGGGCAGTTGTGCAAGGGACACTTACTGACCAGCTGCAGGAAAGCAGTAGCTGAAGCCCTTGTTTTGAAGGAGACCTAGGAGGAAAAGGAACTTGAGGATTACTTGTCCACACAAGTAAAAGGCAACGAGGGCCCCCATAGAGTACATCTTTTCTATCTGGTAACGCTGGGCCCTGTGCCTAGAGGAACAAGGCCTGCTGGCATGCTGGACAGGTCTGTGATGAAGTCAGTTGTTCCTGGAGAGGATAGCTGGCCTCCTCTGTGAGAGGGTCTCTTCCCTCTTGCACAGAGGGGCCTCCTCCTCTGGGAGGTCTGAGTTGATGGAATAGCACCTACATCTAACAGATTTGCCCTGGGTGCCCTGGAGAAGCCCTAGCACTGCCCAGGTCCCCCTCTCATGGAGTAGGGCCCCAGCATTCAGCTTCCTCTTGAGCTTTCACCTGCCCTCCCAATGCACACTCCTTGCCAAGAAAGAAGGAGCAGGTATCGGGTTTCAGAGGCAGTCTTTGTTCTTCTGGCAGAGACCCCACTTGAGAGGCTTTTGCCCCTTGAGTACTGGCTCCTCTGTAAAATGGGTACAGTGACAGTACCTACCTCTGACGCTTGATACTGTTTATGAGAGCAGATAGCACAAAGTCAGACACTTGGAGAAGCCAGGAAAATGCTACTTCTTATTACTGTTAGCCTCATCTCTGAGTCTCTCTGTGCCTCACTGGCTTCAAGGTGTTGGGGTCAGTGAACAGATGCCTCCATCTTTCTCAAGGAAACTGGAAGACAGGTTCAAAAGAGCTGGGAGCTTGGGCTGGGTTCCTCTTTGGATGAGAGGCATCTTAGAGAGCACTGGGAGCCCTGCCTCAGCCAAGGGAGGGTGAATGCACAGAAGAGCCAGTTTCCGGGAAAAGGCCTGGGAGGGAGCAGGGGAGTAACTGAGCAGTCAGATTGGATAGGAGATCAAGTTTCAAGTTTGGGTACAAAGGGGGGGTCAGTAAGTTTTTGTGGTTTTTTTTTTTTTTTTTTTTTTTTGAGACCAGGTATCACTATTTTTGCCAGTGGAACCGCAGACTCGCGTTGCCCGTTGCCCAGGGTACCATGACTCCAGCAATCCCCAGCCTCAGCTTCCCAGGTAGCTGGGATTACAGGTGTGCACCACCACACCCAGCTATTTTTTGGGACAAGGTCTTGCTGTGTTGCCCCAAGCGGGATTCGAACCTTGATCCCTAGCCCCAGCTGCTTCATAGGCTGAAGCTTACAGGCACGCGCCACCATGCCAGCTTGGGCCAGTAAGTATTTAAGGAAAGTTGCAGAGGCTGTTTTGGGGATAACCCTGGTGCCAGAAGCTGCTGAGCTATCTTCAGAAGGCTGTGGGCAGCCTGGGCGCTGCAGGCTTCGGCCTGAAGAGTAAACGTTTGTGTCCTAGTGTCCTGGCTACATTTCAAGTCTTGGGGTCACCTGAGCTTTTCCCTGGAGAGCTTTCCTCATCTGTCTGATTTCAGAAGCTCTTTGGATTCCTGCTCAGCTTTGTGGGGGTTTAACCTTCCCAAGGAGACATGTGATCTCCTCCCTAGACAAATGAACAAATGAGAGACCTCCGTTTCTAAAATACCAAGATGGCCCCTCTGGGGCTTCTGTCTGCCTTATATCCCTGACCTCATGGGACTTAATCACAATCCTTCTCCTTAGGCTCCCTTTTCCTGGGTCTTTTCTCACCCTAGGCGCCCTCTCCCTGCAAAATAGGTGAGTGTGCAGTTTTCAGGTAACAGGGACTGTGACTACCTTAGACCACTCTGGGTGCTGAGACTATCATTGAACTGCTGGTGGGTGTCTCTGGCGCCCTTCCACCCCACTCCCCTTAGGCTCCTGGTCTAGTGTTCTGCAAGCTGAAGATGAATCTCAAATTCTTTCTCTGCTTCTGCTATTTGGGTCCACCTTCCCCTGGGACCCCTGGGACCCAGAGGACTATTTGGGAGTTTGGATACCTTGGAAGAGAATGTCTTTAAAATCTGCCTCACTAGGTTTCTTTCTTTCTTTCTTTCTTTCTTTCTTTCTTTCTTTCTTTCTTTTTTTTTTTTTTAGACTAGGTCTTGCTATTTTTGCCCATGGAACCACAGGCTCAAGCATTCCCCAGCCTCAGCTTCCCAGGTAGCTGGGATTACAGGTGTGTATCACCACGCCCAGCCATTTTTTGGGACTAGGTCTCACTGTGTTGCCCTCAGCAGGACTCCAGCCACGATCCCTAGCCCCAGCCGCTTCATAGAATGAAGCTTACAGGCACGAGCCACATGCCCAGCTCCCACTAGGTTTCTTAAATGCATTTTTACATAAAACTTTTTGAGGAATGTTTCCAGCATTAACTGAGACTCGGGAGAGTTGGATAGTCAAGAAAAGCTCTCCTTTCTGTGATGTGGAACGTTTCCTATGGTGATGGAAGGGCATCCAGAATCCAAGGAGTCAAGAACTTGAGTCCTATCAAGTCACATTCATTCCGTTATCCCTTCCATGGCCTTAGTGAGGCTCGGTGCTGAGATCCAGAGCGTCCTAGATGAACACGTGTGGTCACCCTGTTCTTGTCTAAGACACATTCTTTTGCCATGCTTTCCGTTGATCAAGGCCCTTCCCGGAGCTGCTTTTGTGAATGGGGAAAATGAGGCAATTCACCAATTACTGCCAAGACAGAGTTCAGATTCTTGGATCGCACTGGTATCACTGAGACTGGCACTTTTGTGATTTACTGTTAATGCTATTTATATTGAGAGCTTCTGACATTCCAGAGAAGGGCCTGCCAGGGGCCAGTGAGCATACCTTCTAGGTCGGCTGAGACTGGCCCTGCAACCTTACTCTGGTCGCAGGTAGGCAGGTGCTGAGCTGGATCTGTGCCCTGGACATTCCTTCCCCACGCAGCTGTGCTGATCTGGGTGGGGGTGGTGGTGAGAGGTGGGCAGTCAGCGCCTTCAGAGTCTCTGCTCTTTCCTGGTTTGTTAACGAGTGTTTGTGACAAAGCAGAAACCTTTAGAAACCTTTGCACCTTCCTCTGCCCACAGACCCCTGTAATCTAGTTGGGGAGTCAAGGCATGGACAGGCAGAGAAGCACTCTGGCTTCAGTGAGATTATATGGAATGCATTTGGGAAAGCACTGTTCCAGTGTGGGGGACCGATGATAATCGGCTTAGCTACCGTAAGCGAAGGTCTTATAGTCCTGTCAGAAGCTGAATGATGTAGGGCGGGCCTGGTACACTAGAGGTGGTTGGGAAGGCTGTAGGAGGTGGGAGGCTGAAATCAGGCCTCCCAGTGTGGGCTGCTTCTCAGTTCCTGTCGGGGAAGGAACAGATGGAGAAGCAGGAGCAGACACGACTGAGGTGGGAATTCAGTGGGTGTTCACGGGACTCTGGGCAGTCTGACTGGAACAGAAGGGGGTTAGAGGAAGAGTGAGAACATTCCTCTGTTTATCTCTCTGTCTTCCAAACTATGCTCTACTGTCTTGAGAGTGAGACTAAATCTGTTCCTCTTTGTTTTCCTATCCCCAGTACAGGGCCAGGCACCATCTCCATATGTGCTTAAAGTGAGTGGATGCATGTTGGGCCCAGTTCCCAGAGGCTGTGCGGGCCTGACTAAGAAGGTGGGGCCTATGCCTTCATGCTAGTTTCCCAGCAGGGTGATGTTATAGTGATGATGGCACTCCTGATGTTGGCTGGGCAAGGGGGGTTAAGACTTGAAGCAGGAAAACCCATTAAGGGTTGTGACATCGGGTGAAAAGAAAAAAAAAACTTTTTCCTTGAACTTGAACACACCTATGCCTGCTTCTCCCTAGGAAGCAGGCTAGAAGCAGTTTATTAGTATTTTCACTGTTCACCTATGATTGGTATGCAAAAATCAGCTACCAGCTCCTCTCAGCTTTCTTCCCCTTTCAGACCTAAAAGGAAAAACTTAGAAACACAGTTTAAACTTTAAACTAGTTTGCCTTAATTTACCCTCTTCTAAACTCTTGTGGGTTCTTTCCACCATCCCCAGCCTTCTCAACCAAAATCCCAAGTCAAAGCAAGTCTATCAGAGTGCAGACTAATTTATTTTTAACAAAGTGATTTCCTAATTACTACAAAAGAAACATGTAAGTAAAACTCCGATTACTTTAACATTGTCCAAAATCTTTCTCAACATTGTCCAAAGTCCTTTCCCAGATTGCCTAAAAATCCTCAGTCTCTCAGTCCTGATCATCTCACCAATGTCCAGTCAGTCAGAGTTCATCTCTAGATGCTTGAAGACATCTTCCTTTGGCGTGATCTTCCTTCTCGTCCATGCTGTCTTCTCCTTGTCCTCCAGGTAGTAGAAGCTCCATGGTACTGGAACCAGCAAAGTTTACTTTTTTTTTTCAGGCCTAACTTTTGCACGGCCTCTTCCAGACACAAGTTAAACAGCAAAACAAACTCCAACACGGAGTTTAAATCTGAAAACTCCTTAACTGCCTTTAGCACACATGCTGCTAGCCTGGGCCAGCCAAAGGCTGCTGGCCCCAGGACTTGGCCACATGGCCAAGCTCACATGGCTCACATTTTCATCCTACAAAATGGCCGATCTGCATCCCAAATCAGAGTTCGAATCTCCATCGAATTGAATCTCTCCTTTGTTTTAAAACTCTTTATATACCCTTATTTCCCACCAAGAGAACTCCTGAGGTTGCCAGCCCTGTCAGGCCTGTATGTTAATTCCAATGCTACCCTGCTCTTAGTAACATTAACAATTTTAAAGCAAGAGACAATGGCACCCAGGGGGGTAAGCGCCCCCTATCAACAGGATCTGGGCATGATGGAACCTCTCAGCTGCTCCTTCTCTTTTATCTACTTCCCACCCCCTCCTGTGACACCAGTGCCAAATGCCAGCGGTCAGTTGTTCTTCCCCTTCAGAAGTGGGCAGCTCTTCAAACCAACCAATGTGGTAACGTCTGGAAGGGCCTCTTGTGACCTGGCTGTTTGTCCAGGCTGGGAGACCATGTCTTCTCTCATGTGTCCAGCTATGTGTGGCCAGGAGTGGCTTGTAGACTAATGTAAACTGGAGGGAACCTCCACCAGTCAGTTTTCTCCCCATCATGCTGGTCTTCCTGAGGACACCTGCCACCTGGCCTTTGGACCTTTTGCTTTTAAGGCCATCTTTCAGCTGCTCCCTTTCCTGTTTGGAGGCAGTTGCAGCCTGTGACAATCCGGTTTGACTGGTTAAACTGTTGTGCAGCTGGGCGCTTTCAAGCTGGGTTTGCTGCTGTTTATCACCTTTCTGAGGAAGTTCTGTTTGAACTGGCTCTGGCTGCCTGGAGCCAGGGTTTGTGGGTGAAGGAGAGGGAGATAAAAGGGTAGTGCCAGGGCAGAGACTTGTGAGCCTGGACAAGCACAGGGCCAGCCCTTTGGCACTAAGGTCTGCGCATCCCAGACTGTAAGGCGCTGTGGTCCATTGAGGGCGGGCCTGAGTTGGGTCTGAGTGCCCTACTGTGTGTGTGGGGGGGGGGTCTGTGCTCCCTTATAACTCTCCAGTACTCTGAGGAGCTTGGGCTGAGGCACTGAGAAAGGAAGGGAAAAACCCCCAGTGTAGTGAAAAGCAAAGCAAAAGAGTCCCCAAGGGCTTTCTGGCTCCTCCACCTTCAGACACTTAGTTGACATCCCTGTGCTTAGTTTCCACATCTGTAAATGGAAGATAGTAACAGAATCTTTCTTAAAGGTCGTTGGGAAGCATTCAGAGGCTAATGGATGCAAAGCACTTGGCAGAGCCCTCAATAAAATGGTTGCCACTATCATCATCGTGATTATTCCTAGCTCTTAAGAAAGTTGTGGAGATTAATAAATTGTCACTGATGCACTTTGAGGTCATCCTGCCCATCATTCATGCGTTCAGTCATTTGCACACTATTTACCGAACACCGACTCCGTGCCAGGTGGTGTGGAGGAGCTAGGGATGCAGCAGTGAACAAAGCAGACAGGACAGGAATCGGGCACTACCTCTGGCTTCACTGCAGCATCTATGCCAGTCCCCGCCACACACACACCCCTCCCCCATGGTGCCAGGACCTGGGAAGGAAGAATCAATTGGTGAAGAATCAATTGACAAAGGAGATGAGGAGATAGGTTAATAAAGAGGACTGCTGGGGGTGGGGAAGGAAGCGGTCTGCCTCAGGCCCCATTCTGCCTACCCAGAGACTGGATCCCCGAGAAGGGTTCAGAGGGTTTCACTCGGCTGCTGTGTGCACCTGTGCCCCCTTCACAACTCCATGGAGGCACCCACGACTTTGAGCACCCTGGTTTCTTCACCTTCCCCCTCATCTCTCCCCTCTCCCTGCCTTCCTCTTCTCCCTGCCCCCTAGACAGCTTAGTGATGAGTTTTATACCATGAGAGGTGATATTTGGCCATTACTTTTCTACCTTGATTTTCAGCTCTTCTCAGAGCGCCTTTTTCTGTAATCCAATATTTGCACCTGTTTGTCTGTAAAACTGTCAATTTTCTGCACAGGTTTCTGGCCTCTCCTTGGCTCTCCTGCCTGGGCAGTGTGCTTTGTCCAGGGGGCCTTCCTTGGAGGAGGAAAAGGCTAATCAGCAAGCTGTGTCATAAAGGGGGAAGGCTGAGGCCCCACACAGATGGTCCAAACCTGAGCTCCAGCTTCTCTGGTATGCCTATACTTATCCCAGAACCTTCCAGACTGCCAAGTGTGATGTCTCGCTTGTGGGCAAAGGGAGAGAGAGGACAGGTGCTGCCCCCAACCCCTGCCCAGCTAGGACTCTGGGATGCAGGGACAGTCAAGTCACTGAATTTGCCCTGTGACATGATCCTTTGACGGAGGCTTGGGGCTGGGACCGGGGACCTGGGGACCTGAGTGTTGCCCTCATCCTGCTGTTTTGATAATATTTCCTGAGAGCTCTAGAACCAGGCTTCACCCTATAGAGCCTCAGACCGCTGGTTTTGAAACATGGGTCATGCCCTGATGGCTCATTCCTGATTAAAATGATCTCTCCATTGATCTTTTTGCCTGAAATGTTATGACTTCATTCATTCATTTATTTGCTTACTCATTTTTTTCTTTCATTTATTCAATTTTGTTGAATGAATTGTAATGAGTACCTTTTGCCAGGCGATGAGACTATAAATGAATAAGGTGGTGTTTTGCCCTTTGGGAGGCTGAGGTATAGATGGGGAGGCAAACATCTAAACAGACAACTAGGATATCATGCAGAAGCCATGTCAAAGCTTTGAGATCACAGAGGAGTGACACATTCCTTCTGGGAAGATTGGTGAAGGCTGTGCAAAGGAAGTCACATGTGACTGGGACTTTGGGGACTAACTAGGGGACAAGAGAAGGGGGAGGAGGGACTGTAAAAAACAGTTCAAGATTTGGAGTCTGTCACTCTTCTCCCAGGCAGGATCAGTGGTAGTGGCCAGGTTATGGTCATAGCATCTTAAGGCAATTTTGTCCTCACTAGGAGTTTGTTTTTGTGGGCTCTGTGTAAAGACAAGTGCATCTTGACTTGGCACCCCCACCACCACCATCTATCTAAGATGTTCACTCCTGGGACTTAACAGCTCACTCTCTTCCTCTTGGAAGTGTCTGCTCTGTCAACAGGGCCCTGTCTGGGAAGAAGCTCAGGAAGAATAAGGGATCAGTGCTCCCCAACTTCCCAGGAGCAGGCTCAGGGAGTTGAGGCCCAGATGGGGGCTGCCACAAGGAGGGGGACAGGTGTAGCCAGAGCAGAGGCATGTGTCACAGAGGCCCTGTGGAGATCTCTGCACATGGCTATGGGAAGGGAACCGATGTTCCTGAGTACCTACTGTGTGCACAGGAGTGGTGCACTGTATACATGCCAGCCATTCAGTGTAAAGACCTACTGAGAGGTTGGGCAGGGAGTTGCCATGGTGACTGTGCTAGCATTTGAGAAGCTTCTGGTTGTTTTCAGGTTAGAACCTCCAAACAAGTTTTGGTTTGTACGTGTGTGTGTCTCACATGTATGTATATGAGGGTAGGTCCCCATGAGATCTAAGAATAGGGTTTTACTGTGCCCTTTTTAAGGAAAGAATAATTTTGGTCCCTCTTCTTTCCCCCTTGAGAGGAAGTGCAAGTTTGATTGAAATGGCTCTTTGTCTAAGGGTTATTTGCTGCTCCCCCGCTGAGAGCCCTAATTTTTCAGATCTTCTCTCTGCTGTACTGATATCCTTTGTCATTCAGGTCTCAGTTCAAATGTTAGCTCCTTAAAAGGTCTCTGACCAACCAATCTAAAGCAGCTTGCACACAAGTCTCCTCACTCTCCTCTGTTGTTCTGGCTTTGCCACCAACACCTACTACTCTCTGAAATGATTTTTCTACTTTTTATCTCTCTTTACCTCTAGAGCAGACACCCTCTGAAGGCTAGGATCTTTCTACTATTCATGGCCATGTATTCCAGTACTGAACTTAGTTCCTGCTGCACAGTAGGCCTTCAGTGACTGTTGGCATGGATGCACGCATGCATTTATTCACCTAGAGGACTTTTGCTTCCCCCTGAGGGAAGTCACATGTAGTAGTAGTATTTGTTGGGATACATAAGATAATGAGAAACTCACCTGTGGACACGTGTTGGGATTGTGGAAAGAGGGGAGAGCGCTGCTGGAGAGAACTGTTTGCAATAGTTGGCAGCTCATCTGCTCAGATGCTATGGATGTCATCAGGACCACCCTTCCTGTATGAGGTCCTCTTTGGTGAATGCAGAGACAAGGGGACAGTATTTATTTTAGCCTAAGGTTAGTATTGCCTGTTGCTCAGGGTCACCACTGGTGTCAGATGACCCCTGTCACTAGCCAGGCTGCTAAAGTAACTTTCAGCCCCTCATACTAGGGGGTCTGGAATAGGGAGCACTTAGGGTTCAGACACTGGGCATGCATTCCCTCCAGCCCTATGGGATTCCTTATTTCACTGGGAACCTACTTATCTCTAGAGTTGACCCATCAACATTTCATGGAAAATTGGTAGCCTCGGAGTTGTTCTTGAACCCAGAATCATCGTTGCTCTTCTTTGCCCATGTTGCATGGACGCATACATGCGTGTGCACCTATTTGTGTCATGGGGGGGAAAAAAGGCATGTTGAAGTATTCTGAAGTCTCCGGTTTCTCTTTTAAGTGGCATCTGAATCAATGTCTTTCCTATCAGTGCCCTGGAGGTTAAAATATGGCCTTGGAGTTAGAGGGTCAGGATTCCATCTGCCAAAAACCGAGGTGCCTCTTCATTCCTACTTCGCATCACTCCCAGAGTGAGTTGTGCGCATGCACACTGATGCATTGGCGCAGGGCGCTGGGTGCACCTGTCGCTGGGTGAGGCCAGCACACACACGGGACTGCCTGCTGCTGGTGAGACGTGAAGCTGGTGGGCATTTCATCATAGCCAATGAGCCTGGTAATCCCTGGGCGGAGGGAAGGAAGAGGCATGACATGCCGCCCGTGGAAGGCTTAGGGCAACGTTGTCTACCTTCGCCTTAGCCAGTTGGCAGAGGCACATTTATATGCCAGGAGCCTTTGTCTTTCATCTTCTTTTGAACTCTGTCCTTTGTTCTCCCTCTATGCTGTTCTATTCTTCCCCTCATTGGACTCTCAGTTCAGGGGAAATGGCATTAATCTATTCTCCTGATAAATGTTTTATGGGCAAAAGGGGGTTTTGAAACAGGGATTACTCTGATGCCTTGTTGGAGGTGGAGGTGGAAACAGTAAAGTCAGGCAGCTACCTTCCCAGAGACTCTGCTTTCTCTAAAGCTTCTCTTGGGGTCGCCCAGAGTGACCTCTTTGGGGGTGACCTCCTGCTACAACCCACATGAACTCTCCATGTCTGACACATGCTGGTTCCCGGTGCGGTTGCGGCTGGGGGGCTCCCAGGAGTTGGCCTGGTAACTGGAGCCAGCGTGACCCCAGGGATTAGGTGTCTGCTTGAGTTTCAGGTGTATTAGGTTGTTCCTTGTCCTGGCGTCTCATTGCTAATGAAAAGGCTCGGGTGGCGCTGCAGGTCCTTGGGGTAGTGGTTGATCATGGTGATAATGTTTGGCGCCCACAAAAGCCCTGTTTCCACTTGAAGCATGTGGCATTTGGCAAACAGGTAAGCCAGCACCTGACTTAACCCATGAGGTGCTGGCCCTACACATCTTCAATTTGCCAGCATTTAGCTTGTAGTGTAACGTGGGGGGGCCATCTGGGTTCCATGGTGGGGGGGGTGCACTTTCTCTTTTTGGTAAAGCACTCCAGTGGTGTGCTGGCTCTTGGCTCAGCCCTAACCCCTATCCCCTTCCTCTTTCCAATATGGGCCCCTCTTGCTCCATGGAGCTCTTGCCTTTCCCCACACTGTCACCCTGTTCCTTAATCTTATCTGCCCTCCTCCCCCCAACACTTAATAAAGGGCTGTGTGTCAGGCTCTGTGTTAATGGTTTTATACTTTATCTCATAATCCTCAGAAAAATTTCTCTGACATCTGGGACCCCTAGTTTACAGGAGAGGAAGCTGAAACAAAGAGGTTAAGTAGCTTTCAAAGACGTTACAGGTGATGTTAAAGGCACATTGGAACCAACCTCAGCCTCACAACTGCATTCTGAATGACAATGCCTGTTTCTTGAGCTGCTCTCCCTCCAGGAATTCCAGGCTTTTCTTCCAGTGTCCTTTCCCCTAGATATGTCCTGTTTCCTTCATTCCACAGTCCTCACAGCCCCTCTGTTGTTAGATTAGGCAGATGGTAATCTTGCTCCTGTTTCAGTACCCCAGGTCAGAGATTTTAGGAGCCAAAGATCTTAGTGCCAGCACCCTCACCTTTGCCCTTTCTCTTTGGCCAGCCCTTTCCCAGTCCCCAGAGGAGGACCTTGTTTATACCCCCAGTTCTCCAGCACTGACCTGTTACTGTGCTGCCAAGCACAGCAGGCCCATCATGGCTTGGCAGCCCCTGGGGGTTCCTATGGAAAGAGCAGATGCTGTGTAGCCAGAGCATTAGCAAGGAGAGCTGAAGGCTCCCCAGGCCACAAGTGTGGGCGGTACAGTCCCCCTGGTGTAAAGACCCCATACCATCACTTAACTGAGGGTTTTTCTTGCCAGCATCTGTGAGGCATTCAGATGGCAGGAAACATGTTCCGCTCTTGAGGCACTGGCACCCACCCTCCTTCTACTCTCTGTGGCGGAAGGATGCCACTGATGGAGTTGCTTCTTTCTCCCTGGCACTGCGCTGGTACGAAGGCAGAGAATTTAAAAAACAAGAAAAATTGCCAAATACAAAATAAGTTCTCTGCCCCTTAAGTATTTTATCTCCAATTGGGGCTGGGAAGACAAAAAATAAGAGGCAGCAAGGAACAGGGTGGATGCCAGCCTGTTGGTGAAGAGTTCTGCCCACAGCCTGGGGCAGCCTTTCAACAGCAGGGGACAGTCACAGGCTGGGACTCCTGAGATGCTTGAGGGGGAGGTGCTCTAAGGATGCTCAGGGCCTGGAAGGGGGGCTCTGGAGTGAACTGGTGGCTAGCTAGCATCCTGGGAGCCCAGCCCCCACTTCAGCCAGTGTAGTCATCATTTTGGGGTGTCTCTGCTTCTTGGCACATCTGTCTGCTTCATGCTGCACTGGGAACTGATTGAGGGCTCAGCTGGCCTTCCCTGCCTCTGTTAACCAGGTCATCTGTGGGTCACCAGCAAGCCTGCTGATGGGCCTCCTTAGGGTAGCTGCTTCTCCACAGTGCCCACGCTGCTCCCAGCTTCCCTGGATAGAAGCTTTGGGCTGGGCAGTTCCATCCAGAAAAGGACATGGTGTGTGGTAAACCCTGTGGTCAACTTCTCTGAGGCACCAGGAACAAACGATGAGCTGTTTGTCACACTTTCACTAGGGGGAAGAGAGCCCCATCTTACCGACTTCCCCTGCAGAAGCTGTGGGGAGTTGGCTTATTTTCTTCCTCCTGAGTGTTCCCTGTGCCAGGAACAGAAACAGGTTCTCAGGTAGGGACACTGAGGGGACATTCTCTGGGGTGATGTCCCCGGGCATAGTGAAACACAATGGTCTCAAAGAACAGGGGGTTCCTGTGGAAGTTCTGGTGGGCTTGTGTCATCTGAACCCACTGTCTCATTTCTATACACCTCCTTATGCCAGAATTGACATGGGGTACACCAGGCATGTCAGAAAAGGCAGTGAGATGCTGAGGTCCCACCAGATTGGAAAGCCATTGAGGGGTGAGCATCCTGGGTAGGTTTTAAGAGACCAGGGTTACAGTTTGGTTCAGTCAGAGGATGTGGGAACATGAGTAAGTCACTTGGCCTATGTGTGCCTCACGATCATAATCCCCACTCCTGCCTGCCTTATAGGCTGGCGTAAGAACAGAGGGCTCTGGGTTCCCTCCCTCAGGGCTGTGCTGTAATTATAAGCATTATTTTGAGCCTTGGGTATAGACTGCCTCGAGATGGGCTACACTTCAGTGTGCCTAGGAGTCAGTAGGTCTGGGTGGGGCTGGAGAATTTGCATTGTAACAAGCTCCCTGGTGGTGCTGATGCTTCTGGTCTCTGGACTAGATGTGGAGGAGAGACTTTGTAATCCTGCCTACATCAGGGATCTTGGCTGCACCCCAGAAAGTATTCATCAGAGGGAAGGTAGGAGTCAGGGAACAGGCTCCTACTGTGTGCCAGGTGCTTCCCATGTCTCATCTAATTCCTACCCCACCAAACCCCTTAGGTAGCCAGTGCTTTTCTCATCCTAGGGTTAAAAAAACCCAAGACTCAGAGAAGCTAAAACTTGCCCAACATCACACAGCAAGTACCAGAGTCAGAATTCAGACCCAGGTCTTTCCAACTCCAGTGCTGATGGATATTTGCTTCGCTATAGAGTCTTAGTATTCAAATGCTTAGTATTCTTAGTATTCAAATCACCACAGACTGTAAAAATACAGGTTTCTGGGCCTTTCTAACTCAGTAGGTCTCCTAAGTCAGGGTAGTGGACCAGTAGCAGGGAACCAGCTGATTGTAAAGCTGAGCATCTGCAAAGCACACCTTTAGGAAAGGAGCTCAATTGCTTACTTGGTGCTTCAGGTGCCAAAGCGTTAGTTCAAAGGTAAATCTCAGACTTCAGCATGTATCAGAGTCACCTGGAGGGCATGTTAAGATGCATTCCAGGAGGCCAGGCATGGTGGTGCGCTGGGAGACTGAGGCCACGGATCTCTTGAGTCCGTGGGTTTGAGACTACCCCGGGCAACATAGTAAGACCTAGTCTCTAAAATATAGCCAGATGTGGTAGCATGCATCTGTAATCCCAGCTACCTGGGAGGTTGAAGCTAGGGATCATTTGAGTCCACGGGTTCAGGACTACCTCAGGCAACAGAGAGACCTAGTCTCAGAAAAAAAAAAAAGAAAAAAAGAAAAGAAAAGAAAAAGAAACATTCCTGGGCCCCACCCCCAGAGTTTCTGAGTTCATAGATGGGGTTGGGGCGGGGGGAGGATGTGTTCCCACTAAGTCCCGGCTGCCACTGCCAGTCTTTGAGAACCACTGTCCTAGAAGTTTCCTGTGAAGTGTGATCCTTGGGCCAGTGGCATCAGCATCACCTGAAGGTTTAACATAGCATCTCAGGCCTCATCTCACACCTACTCAGAATCTGCATTTTAACACAATCCCTCTGCGATCTGCATGCACTTAAAAGAGGAGCTGGAATGAGAAAACACTGGGGGTGGAAGGAGATGAAGAATCTCTCTTTCTCCTGTAGATTCTGAAGGTGCAGCGGAGGCAAAGCTTAGGAGGTGCGCTCGGAGGGGACAGCTGATCGCAGGGGCTGGGGAAAAATAGAGGCCCATCTGCAGGGAAATGGGGAGAATGAGAATGCTAAGGAAATGAGCTGGGGAAGCCTCAGCAGGCAGCATCTCCCTTGTCCATTGTCTGTGTCTTCTCTGCATTGAACCATCCTGCCGACTACGCCAACTGTTGGGTAACCATTCCATCCTTGTTGCCAGTTGTAGTGCAACCAGTCTCATGTCAATTGTCAGGGCAGCATCACCCAATCTGCGTGGGTTCTTTATTGGTTCTGCAGTTATACAGACACCAAGCAGAGTAGGGCTGGGTGGGGGAGGGCAGCTGGGAGGCCGGTGAGCCCTCCTCCCCCAGTCCTCCAAGAATCTTTACATTCTTTCTCCTGCTTCTCTCTCTCTGGCCTTCTCTCATGCTCATCCTCCCATGTTCTCTCTGTACCCCTTGATCCCCTCTCTCCTGGGTCCAGTGTGCACCCTTACACATGTGCACACCCACTGGACGGCATAATCATGGGGAGGACACAATGCCCCGAGTGTTGGTTACAGGCTAATGGACATTGGAACAAGCTCGGCTAACGCACCCTACACCCACTGGTCAGCAAGAAGTTGTTTTTGGAGCAACAGTGGGCAGGGGAGCCCTGTGGCTGTGAGGAATGTGGCAGATGAAAAAGCACATCAAGGAAACAGTTTGCTGAATGGCTGGAAGAGTGCAGCTGAGGTGAGGAAGCAGGAGCCTGCAGGGGACAGCCAAGATTTTGACTTTGCCCTGCAGTGCTGGGCTGTGGAAAAAGCCTACAGCCATCAGGGCGCAGGGCGCAGGGCACAGAGCGTAGCACGTAGCCATGGTTGGTGAGGTGGATGGAAGCTCCTGGGTATGTGCAAAAGTAGAAGGAGTAGATTCCACGAGAAGATCTTTAGGCAGTTATTCTTTTCTCTCTACAAATAAAAAAAGGGGGAGCAGGTGGTTAGGGGAGGAGAATTCCCCCAGAAGGCATTTTTACTTCTCAGAGATGTTAAGTTTTACCTAGTGTCTGTAGGGTCTAGTTTGCCAGGTGTTGTCCTGGAGGGTGTTGTGAGCCCCTGGAGTTCTCCAACCCTGGTCCCCAGCCACAGAGCTGAGTGAGAGACAAGGGAGAAGAACTCAGGTCTCCTTCCTAGAGCAGTGGCATGTCTTCTTGTCAGTTCTGCCTCTTCTAGCAAACTGATTTCACTCTTGGGGAACCCCCACCCCCAGCTGAGTGTTAGGGTGAAGACTCCTATGCCAAGTTAACACGCTCTTCTCCTCATCCCTCCCCCCTCCCCCCCGGAAGCAGCAGGGGGGAGAGGTTGGGCTCTGGCATCCAACAGACTGTGTGTGAGTCTGCTGCGTGCTGTGCTGGTCTTGTGCTGCCTCTGGACTGTGCTTCTTCCACTAAACTCTGATCAGGGACCAGATGTCTTCTTTTGCCACTCTCTCTGCACCTCATTCTGAAGTAAAGAAGGGGAACCTTCTACCTCCTCCTCCACCCTTGTGATCACTTTGAACACAGTACACCCTAGACTAGGCTTGCTGGGCTCTAGTGAGGTGAGCGTAGACTCTGTACACCCTATTATCAAATGAACACAGTTACTGCTTCTCAGGAAAGAAAGCACTAGAACATGAAAGAATGAGATTTTCCTGATTATCTGCTAAGCTAGATCTTGGGGAGAAGCAGATTCTTGGCAACTGTTTGTCTAGAGAGGAGGTGAGCACGCATCTGCCTCTGATCCCCGAGCACTATCAGGTGCCCCCTATTTACCTTTCACCCTCCTTTCTCAGCACACCCAGAAGAATGGCCGCCTGGCATTGCCCAACTGGAAAAGTACAGTTCAATAGAGATGAATCAGCTTGGGCAGGTGAAAATGATTCACGTCTGACCAACTTGATTTTGTTCAGATTGTCCGTTCTCAATCTTTTTCTCCCTTATCATTAAATGGTGATTGTTCTTCCTGGTGAGAAGGAAGAGACTGAATTTAATCTGTCCATATTGTGGGAAACTGGGAGAGAAGTGATAAGGGAGGAAGAGTCCCTGTTGGCAATGAAGTCACGCTCTGGTGGAATGATGGTGACATTGGGATTGGGGTGATTTCTTGCATCTTTGTGGGCATCAGGCCATGCCATGCAGCCTGGAGACTCTGGCTCAACACCTTGCCTTTACCATATTCCCCACCTGAAAACTGGCTAATGATGCCTCTTCCTGACTTGTTGCTAGGGAATACATGAAGACTGAAGCTTAATTAAACTACTAGACACAGCTCATGAATCACTGGGCATAGTGCCCAAGCAGTCAGGGATGGGGAGAGGCATGGGCATAAAAGCATCTCCCCCGGCTTCTCCATCATCACTCAACTGCAAACCTGCATCCTGGCTTTTCTTGCTGAGATTGTTTTACATAGGTCTCTGTTAAGGGCAGCATTGCTCAGCTGCCCTGGTGTTCCCTGTGTCTCGTGGCATCTTCATTTCACAAGCCTCTGGGCAGGTGAGCCTGTTTTCCTCTCCTTTCCACAGCAGGCTATGTCACTGCCTAATCTGGGTATGGGCAGTCACTCACCAGCACTCACGAGGCACCACTGACAGAGCACCCACCAGTTCCCAGCACCCTGTCTTCTTTGGTCTCAGTGACACTCTGAGATGACTGATAATTTCCCAATTTTACTGATGAAAAATGAGGTTCAGAGAAGAAAGGTACCCAGCATCAGAGCTCAAGTGAAAGGTGACCAGAAGCAGGCTTCAAGTGGCTTGACTCGAAAGGCTGTGCTCCTTCTAGTGAATGCTTCCTAAGGCAAATGGGTTAATTGACAGCAGCTAATTGACAGCAGCTTCTCTAGGCCTTTTTCTTGGGGGGCCTTGGTTAGGGGCTGAGGGCTTCACACACAGCATAAGTCTGAAACTGTCCAGGGCCCAGGCACTGTCCCCATGCTGAGAACAGTGCTATAACCCCTCTAGGTTACTCATAAAGTAGAGGGAGAAAAACCCAGGCAAATAAAGGCTTAGTATTCCTAAGACTTAGCATTCTAGCAGGGGTGAATACAGGTTGTACTGTAGCAGTACAACCAGTCCAGCCATAGTGGCCAAATTTCTCCCCAGTTTAAATAGGAAGACCTGACACGGAAGTGAGTGAGAGACACTGGGGGCTATGTGAGTAGATTCCTCTATATCCATTTTGTCTCCTCCTGTGTCCCCCAGACCTTTGCTGCTCTCACTCTTTGCTCTCACTCTGAGCTCAAGGAAGAAGGGAAACCCCATTCAAAGCCCCAACACTTCCTGAGGATCAGTTTTGGGTTCAAGAAGACCCTTACCATAAACCATCTTTCCACCAGGTTAAATCAAAAGGAAATCCCTCCCAGTCTGACTGCCTGGGCCTCTCCTGTCACTTCTCAGCAGGGATCCTTCCTCACTGCTTACCTCCTTTCCCCAGGTGTTGACTTCAAGATGAAGACAATAGAAGTAGACGGCATCAAAGTGCGGATACAGATTTGGTGAGTGGGGTAGGAGGAAAAGACGTTGGGCTGCTCCTTAGCTGCCACCGCTGTGCTGCCAGGCTTCTTCTAGGGCAATGGGTTTCCTCCCGCATGGAGAGCAGAAGTCTCAAAACCCATCATCTGCTCCTATGAGTCTTACTCTCCAAATTCTTAAACTTTATGGGATTAATGACTGATCACCAAAGGAATGGCAGGCATTCAAAGGAATTGGCAAATGCCCACTGTGCTTGTCTTAGAAAAAGTCAAAGCAAAGTCTTTTTGTAAGTGGTTGTACCATGCTATATAAGATTGGAAGGCTGGAGGGCTACTCCCCATCAATTTGGTTGGAACCCTGCTGGGAGTGCCCTGTGCAGCATAGTGCAGTTCCCAAAAGCAGCCACAGGGGGGTGATATGGCTCTCCAGCCTGATGCTCCTGGCTGTTCTGCCTCAGCCATCATCTGGAGCTGTCACCCAGTATCACCATGCCATGTGCATTGCCTTCAGAGGTCCCCAACTGACTTGAGCTTTAAGCAGTACAACCTGTCTGGCCATAATAGCCAAATTCTAGAGACTGCTGTGCAAGGCCCATCACTGGTGTGGTTCCTGATGCCAACACAGTTGATGAGGCCCCTGTAAGCCCTCTCTCTATGGGGGCTTTCGCCTATATAGTCAGGTATGTGCTGATCCTCTAGGGGACCAAAGCCTCACTGAGGTACCCAGCTACCCAGACTCTGAGCTACACATGGTCTCCCAGCTCCTGCTTCTTCCCTGTCCACCAGCTTCTGGAGTCCCTGATCTCCTAAGGGACTGACTTTCTTCTGCAGGGACACAGCAGGGCAAGAGAGATATCAGACCATCACAAAACAGTACTATCGACGGGCCCAGGTGAGCCACTGACAGGATGGGGTGCTGCCACCTACACTCCATATGTACTGGGTGTTTGGGATAACTGTCCCACTGACCCCCAAAATAGGGCTCTCAGATTGCCTGCTGGGGGGAGGGGGAGTCTTTCAGTTATTTGCTGATTATTCATCAGTTATTGTCTGAGTACTCACTCCAAGCACATCCCCCCACCTTGTCCCGAGGTCACCCCAACCATCAGCCAGTGCTGAAGACCCAGACCAAAGCATTTGGCTCCTTCCTACTTCAGAGAGCCTGGATAGGTCTAGGAAGCAGCAGTTTGGGGGGGGTCTGCGAGGGGAGGAGATATTTGTGGGTGCTGAGGGATCCTTCCTACGCTAAGTAGGGAGAAGGGAGAGTGACACCCAGCATTTAAAGCACCAACCCCACCCTGGCCTGTGACTGCACGTGCTCTATGTGCATCTGCCTCCCCCATCTCTCTCTCCTCAGGGAATATTTTTAGTCTACGACATTAGCAGCGAACGCTCTTACCAGCACATCATGAAGTGGGTCAGTGATGTGGATGAGGTAGGAGATGCCGCCTCACTCTGGGGGTGGGGGAAGGGCACCACAGAGGGGAAGGCCAAGTGAGATGGGAAGAGCTGAAGCTTTCAGGATTGGTGAGCAAACGCTAGCAGGAAATCTTGTCTTCCTCTGCCCTGGTGGAAGACCTCTGGGTAAGTAAGACCTAGGGGGAAAGGCTGCCTTGCCTCCATGACTGTTCCTTCTCCAGGAATGATTACGTCAGAATAATTTCTGGAAATTTCAGGGTTAAGTGGAATTTTGAGACTAGCTCTGTCATGACAGCGTGGAGCCTTGGGCAAGACATTTGAACCCAGTTCCTCATCTGTAGGATGAGGGTTTGAACTTGAGTCTGATGTCATCATCTCTGACCCAAATACCAATTGTCCAGCCCAAGGAAACATCAGTAGTAGACAGTGTTTATACCCTAAACTGTCCCTATGACATCACTCTGACATCCCAAGAGTCAGCCATGGGGACACCTGATATCTGTACCTGTCTACCTACTCCATCTCCAAGGCTCTGGTGCTGGGTACTGGAGAGACCAGTGGAGACTGCATGGTGCGAAGTGGGAAGGGAAGGTTGGCACTCACTTCCAGTTCTGCTGTCCTCTGTCCCTAGTATGCACCAGAAGGTGTCCAGAAGATCCTCATAGGAAACAAGGCTGATGAAGAGCAGAAACGGCAGGTGGGAAGAGAACAGGGGCAGCAGGTGAGTGTGAGTGTGTGCAAGCTGGCTGAATCCATTCCTGATCTCCTGCTGCTTTCCAGAATGAATCCTGAAAGCAGGCACCCAGAATCCTCTCCCTTCACCAGCCACCCCCACACCCTCACAGTACCCCAAGGTACTGGGTGAGCTGCCATCTTTGAGAGTTTACTTTCTGTCCTTCAAGAACAGTTGATTTGAGGTCCATCCTGAAACAAAGACCTTTGGGGAAGTGGCCCTCCCAGTTCCTGGACCCCCCAAAGCTGGAGTCCCCTCTGCTGGAGACCTCATCTGGTGTTAGGACCAAGGAAGGACTTGGAGTGGCTGACTTCTGCAGTGGCTTCCAGGAGTAGCTACATCTTACAGTCATCTCAGTTCTCCACTTCCCATCCCTGTCCTTCTCAGATCTATGAGGAGGTAGGAGGGAAGGAAGGGTGCATAGCTGGAGAAGCTGTGGGCACAGAAGGTAGGAGGATGTCTGTGAAGGAAGGTCTAAGCACACAGGGAGAGCATCCCCCTGAACACCACAAAGGAAGGTACCTGGTACTGAGACAAGAGTCCTCCACCCACCCCAAGGACCTCAAGAGCTTTTCTCTCTCTTCAATCAATAATATTCCACCGGCACTTAAAGTAAAACTGATTTTTTATATGAAAAATATTGCATGGTCATTGAAAATTCAAGAGAGGACACACTACTAGAATAATAGTTCTTATTGAGCACTGTGTGGCCCTGAGCTGAGCCTGCACTTTGAGATGGGTGACCCACTTGTTCATTTCAAAACCTTGGCCACTGGGCATGCTCTTTCCCCATTAACAGATGACAAAGCCGAGCCTTACAGTAACTTTTCCAACTCAGACAGCTCCTCCATGGACCACCGGTTCGCCCATGTGAGCTGTTTTGCATTAATTTGCCATACTGTCAAAACATCTTAGATCTGTTCTCCATTGTGTGGTATGTGTATGAGGGGCCCCTCCCTGTGGACCATCTTCTCCCACACTCTGCTTGTCTATGTCCTGTATCATCTGAGAGGTTATCAACTCTGTCAGTGCCATGGCAGAAATGTGTGCCCAACGCTGTGGGACCCAGCTCCCTTTCTGACTCCCTTTCAGAAATGTTCTTCTCTTGCAGCTGGCTAAGGAGTATGGCATGGACTTCTATGAAACAAGTGCCTGCACCAACCTCAACATTAAAGAGGTGAGAGCACCAGGCACGGTAGCATGTGCCTGTATGCGTCAGCCTATGGAACACGGTTGGGACTGGGGATCGCGGTTCGAGTCCCACCCGGGGCAACACAGTGAGACCTAGTTCCAAAAAAAAAGAGCTGGGCATGGTGGTATGTGCCTATAATCCTAGCTACCTGGGAAGCTGAGGCTGGGGATTGCTTGAGTCCATGGTACCACAGGTAACGTGAGCCTGCGGTTCCACGGACAAAAATAGTGAGACCTAGTCTCAAAAGAAATAAATAAAAATAAAGAGGTGAGAGTGCTGAAGCCTACTTGTTCCTGTCCCTCTGATGGGTCCACAGAGTGGGGAGGTGGAAGATAGGCAAGATAAGATGAGCTCTTGTCCCTGGGGCACATACAGGGCAGAGCAAGGAGAAGAGACCCCAGACTAACCTGTGCCCCTCGGTTTCCTAGTCTTTCACGCGACTGACGGAGCTGGTACTACAGGCCCACAGGAAGGAGCTGGATGGTATCCGGACACGGGCCAGCCATGAGCTGGCCTTGGCAGAGCTGGAGGAGGAAGAGAGCAAACCTGAGGGCCCGGCGAACTCTTCAAAAACCTGCTGGTGCTGAGGGTCCTTCGAGGAGCACCACCCGCCCTGCACAAGCCCCCTCCCGCCAGGAGGCGTGTGGGCAGACTGGAGTCTGGGCTCTGCCCTGCTTCTCTCCTTTGGGCGACCTTGTGGAATATCAGCAGCTGCTCCCCCCCGCCTGGCCCTGAGAGCAGCTGGGCAGCCTCTGCCCCAGCCTCTCCACCTGGAGTGGCTTCTTTCGGCCTGCCCCTCCAGTGCAGGCCGGCTGTGCCCCCACACGTGCTACGAGCACTGTCTCATCGCCTGAGCTCCCAGACAATGGCTGAGTCTGGCGTCAAGGCCACTTTAAGGCTCCTTCTTTCTCAGTGCATCTTGTCTCCTCTCCGCTTTCTCTCTCTCCTTGCACTTCTCTGTTCCCTTCCCCTCAGTATGTGTTGAAGCAAAGTCCCTCACAGCCCTTCCCCTCTGTGTTCTGCTGTGTGGCTGCTGATGCAGCTTTTCTGGTTCCTTCCCTCCTAACCCTGTCTAAGGAAATGGGGCTCAGGCTTGCGGGGATGTCTTAGACTCTGCTCCTGGGAGAACACCCCCATCCTGCTTTGACTAAGGCTATGGGGTGCTTAGTCACCTCCACTGGCACCACTGATCCGGGAAGATGGAACATCAAGGAAGGGAGGAAACATCGACTGGTGGATCTCACATCTAGGGTTGTGCTACCTCTCCCTGCCCTGCTCCCCTTCCCCCCCCAGCTCTGGCCTTGCTTGGCTACCTGCTCGCCTGCTTCCTGGGGGAACCGAGCTCAGAGGCAAGTGCTTCTGAGAAGAAAACGAAATGATGAGGGGTGGCAGGAGTAAAAAGTCACCTCCATTCTCTACCTCCCATGCAGCGTGCACACGGTTTCTCCTAATCTGGGCTCCTGAATTTAAACGCAGGCCAAGGCCTGAGGGTACCTCAGGAGCAGGAAGAGCCCTGGGCCAGTGATCCTGACACGCCCATCACACGCTGCAGAAAGGGAAGCCTTTGGAGATGAAGGACTAGCTCCTCTATATCAAAGGAAGGGATGGCGGGTAGGGACAGCAACTGGCAAGCCCGAGGGAAATCTGGCGGCAGCAGAACTTTGGGGCCCCCCTTCTGTTGCTGTGTAAACAGGGCATTTCCCCACTAATCCTTGGCCAGTGAGAGGGGACATAACCACACAAGCGACCCTTCACCAAACCCAGCGTTTGGATCTCAAGGTTTTCCCAAGACTTAAAGTTTGTGGGAGGAAGGCAGGCCTTCGTGGGAAGGGAGGGAGAGGGTCAAGGCCACACTGATCAGTGCTGGTCTCTTCAGCCTTCAAGACAAAGTGCTCCTCTGGCTGGAAGGGGGGACTTGCGGGTTTGCCAGCTGCACTGCTGCTGTAGGTGGTGGGAAGCTGACTCCCTCCTCCTGAAGTCTTTGTTCAGGAAGAAGTGTCTTTTACCCCATATGGCCTACGAGTAGCCCTTTAAGGAAGGGGTACCCCACCTTTCTCAGGTGGGAGAGGCCAAGCTCAGTAGGTAGGCTATGCACGAGCTCCTCAGCTGCCCTGCATGGCTGGGGCTGAAGCTGCAGCTGTAGCTGCAACCCATCCATTGACTTTTCACCTATTAAGGACCAAAGCTCATACATGTAAAGGCGTAAGAGCCCCACGTCCCTACTCCAGAAAGGGGTGAGGGGTGAAACCACCAAGCCTTTCCTCCTGACTCTTATTGAAGTAGGAAACAGCAGGAGAGGATTTAGAATAGCTCAGGATTTAGGAACATGGGCTACTTTAGCCTTGTGGAAGGAAAAGGGGAGCAGGGATGTCTTCATCATTGGCCAGGAAGACTTTAGATAGCTGGCTTCTGGGTGAAGTTGTGACAATGACTGGAGATGCTTCCTTGAGGACTGACTCCTTGGGGTCGAGATGCAGGCAGCATCCCCTGCGGGTGGGGAGGTGGGTGAGCCCTCAGCCTGCCCTCAGCTGGGGTTGCTGAGGAGCCATATTGAGCATAGGCTCCAGCCAGTGGGTCAGCGCTGCGGCCTTCCCCAGGGCTCAGGCAGAGCGCATTGCCTTTCTCTCCTAGCCCCCCAGGTCAGGGAAGACATCCTTACTGTACCCTAGCGGTTCTGGAAGGGAAAACATGGGGTCAAAATTCTGTGGCCTAATTAGCCCCATCCACAAGGGCCACCGCTGGGGGAAGGTATGGGAGCAAGATGAGGGTTGGGGATTTAGGGCACAGCTCTGCTTACCAGGTACCAGCGTCAACCTCTCACCCCAAATCTCCAGTCCGGGAGGTGGCCTGGGATATGGCACTAGGCCCCGACTGTTGAGCAGGCATTCCTGCCTGCTGCCTCGGCACCTCCTCTGCACTTGCTGTCTCGAGACTCCGCCCAGCCCCAGGCCTCTACCTGCTCCTGACCCCCCACCATGTCCCTGTGATGGGTGAACTCTGTACTGTGTTTCAGGTCCAGTATGAATTGTGAACAGGGTTCATCTATTTTAAACACCGATGTTTACAAAATAAAGAATATTTCCAACCACAGGTGTGGCTGCTGGATGAATCCCCGGGAGTGAGGCTCTGGCAGTTACAGGGGAGGCGGAGAGTAGTGCTGGGAGAAGATTCTCCAGAACCTGCAGGTCCCCGAGTAAGGCCCTACTTCTCAGTATTGGACTGATGCCGTCGAAATAAGGCTGAGGAGAGACATGGGGAGGCTGTGGACTAGCTGTCCTAGGGAAACTTTCAAGCCAAGAAGTTTCATCTTTTCAGGATGGGACAGGGACAGGATTTCTTGAAGGCATGAGGAGGCACTCTGGAAGCTCAGGGGCCTGGGTGGTGGTTAATACTACACCTCTGGTTGCAGAATTGATGGAAAAAGCCCAGACTGGGGGGTGAAGATAGAAAGTAGAAGGAAGGCTGGTTGTGGTGACATACTCCTCTAATCCCAACCTAGGAAAGGAGGCTGAGACTAAGAATCACTTGAGTCCACAGGTTCGAGACCCACCCGGGGCAACACAGGGTGACCTCATCCCAAAAAATAGCTGGGTGTGGAGGCTTGTGCCTGTAATCCCAGTTACCTGGGAGGCTGAGACTGGGGATTGCTTAAGTCTGTGGTACCCTGGGCAACAAAGTGAGACCTAGTCTCTAAAGAAAAAAAAAGAAGGAAGAAGACAAGGGCCATGGAGGAAGAGCCTGAGATCCTCACTGCACTTTACGATTTACAGAGAACTGGTAATACTTTATTTTCCCAAGTCCTAGCAATCACATCCATGTAAGATAAGGAGGGTGATTAAGTTCAACAGACAAAGAAACACTTGCTCAGAGGGTTCAAAGTATTAGCTGAAGGACCCCACTTATCTTAAGAAAAATGACCAGATGAAATTATGGGAGGGTAAAACTTTGGTGTCACTACTTAGAATATTCACTATAAGCAATTTCCATTTGCAGCTAGAGTTGAGAATCACCAACTGAGGCTTTCTGCCGACTATGCCAGTGCCATTTCCAGAACAGCTGCTGTCTCTGTGCAAAGTCGTGGGAATCACATACTTGTTAGTGCAGGGCACATCCAATGTTAGCAGCTTCTGCAAAGCAGGCCAGTTTGCTGTAAAGTTGGAGACAAAGAGGTATTTTAGGAAAATCTCATCGATTTTATTCAATCATGAAAGGTGAGGGGCAATTGGGTCAATGGGTCCTAGACTGCATTTAGCAGGAGGGCATGCACCTAAGGAAGCAGGAAGCCCCATTCCTCAGCCTTCCTGGAAAGGGATTGCAGAAGGGCAGCCAAGAAGAGGCATCTGGGAGCTCACAGTCCAGGGGGACCTCTAGATGTGCAGATAAAACTGATGAGTTTGTATTAAAGTTTAGCCCACTGTCAAGGCCAAGTCCTTCTGACTAAGTGAGTTTTATTGGCTGTTCCTAAGAACTCCACCCAGACCTAGTAAGAAATCCTCTGTATTTCTTGACACACCTAGTAGCAAAAGATTCCTTTTCTGTTTAGGGACTGAACACTTTTTAGGGAGCAGTCATTTGAGATGTGGGTTCCCATGTGCTACCCAGGCATGACATAGGCTACAAAAGACAGAAGCTGGTTGTCCCTGGACAGCCATTCCTCCACCTTCTCAACAAATTAGATTTTCAAGACCAGCTGCTCCCTAGTCCTGCCTATTCTTTCTTCTAGGAGACAGCTCCAAATGACCATACACCTGTGAAAACACTCTGGAGCAAACATTTGTGTTACTCTTGAAATTTAACTCTAAAATCCCAGGTAAAGCCTAATTGTCAGTTTTCACTAATAGAGAAATGTAGACAGTGAAAGGAAAGGCAATCTGTGGAGTTGGGGGGTGCTTGGGAGAATGAAGGGGACCTTGTAGCCAGGCTCCCATGGGAATCCTCTGTGGGACCTCACATGTCCTTTGGGCACTGCATGGCTGGTGCTAACAGCAACATTGGTGGTCTAACTGGGTGCAGCCTCAATACGCTGCCCTGTGGGGGAGTGGGGAATGATCAGCACAAGACCTCCTGGGGTGTCTTTGGAGACTGAGCCTTTGAGTGAAGGTAGGTGTGTCTCACTCCTTTCAATGCTCTCTAATTCATTCCCACCATTTTCCTGGCCACAGCAGGCTGCAGTCAGGTGACTCTGTGAGCAAGAGGTATAGGGGACAGTGTCAGAGCTTGTCCAGTGCAAGGGCAAGGGCAGATGTGTTCTCCAGGACAGGAAACAGCACTCACTGAAAGCCGTTTTGAAACAGACAAACTTCATTGTCTCAGTCTGCTGCAAGCGGTAGCACTGACAGTCGTTACTTTGGAAATACAAATGACCAACAGGCACATGAAAAGATGCTCAACGTCATTAGTAATCAGGGAAGTGCAAATCAAAACCACAATGAGATACCACCTTACACCAGTAAGAATGGCTCACATCAAAAAAAAAAAAAGGGGGGGGGCAACAACAAGTGCTGGTGTGGATGTGGAGAGAAAGGAACACTTTTACACTGCTGGTGGGAATGTAAACTGGTCCAGCTACTATGGAAAGCAGTGTGGAGGACTCTCAAACTAAAGAAAGTGGAACTACCATTTGACCCAGAACTCGCTCTTTGGGAATCTACCCACAGGAGACCTCAATACTTATAGAAAGGGACACCTGTACTTGGATGTTTATCGCAGCACTATTTATAATTGCAAGGATTTGGAAACAACCCAAATGTCCCAAGACAGACGAATAGATGAAAAAGATGTGGTATATATATACACAATGGAATATTACTCCAATTAAAAGTGCTACATTTGATGAATTTGAGATAACATGGATGTACCTCTAAGAAATCATATTATCAGAAATAAGTCAGAAAGAAAAAAAACAGAAACCAAATGGTTTCACTAATATACGGGACATAGGAAAAACAACCAAAAGGCCAGAAGGAAAAGCGCAAAAAAGCTAACAACCAAACTAAAGAACACAACTGGTGTGGGGAGGAGAGAAGAGGGAGTGGTCAGGGAGGGAAGGTGGTAGGTGATCCCTAGGGAAAACAAAGATGTGAGATAGATGGGTGGATGGATGGATGGATGGATGGATGGATGGATGGATGGATGGATGGATGGATGGATGGATGGATGGATGGATGGATGGATGGATGGATAGATAGATAGATAGATAGATAGATAGATAGATAGATAGATAGATAGATAGATAGATAGATAGATAGATAGATAGATAGATAGATAGATAGATAGATAGATAGGTAGATAGGTAGATAGGTAGGTAGATAGATAGATTTAAATTTTTTTAATAAAATAAAAATATCTGCATTGAAAAAAAGAAAATCACTCACTGTCCTAAGGTCTCTTTGATTTTGTGCTTATGGCGAGCACTAACCAAAGAAAAAAATGCTAACAGTGACATATCTGTTGTCTTATCAATCAGCAGATATATTTCAGTTGTAGTCTGGGTCAAGGGGAATGCACCCCATTCTTTTCCTCATCTTTCCGATCTCTGCTGATCCCAGCCCTCTCCACTAGTGGCACAATTCAGAGGTTGGCACAGAGCAGGCACTCAATAAATGTCTGTGCCAAGTGAAAGCAACTTGCTGGGGCAGGTAGCAGTCAATCCTGCATCTCACCCTCCCTTTTTTCCTCCCCATTTGACCTTTGGGGCTCTAGTTTCCTGCAAATTGTAAATTATTTATGTCTGCTCATAGCTATCAAATGGGTTCTTCCAAGGTTGCCAGCGGGGTGGGGCGGAGTGGTGGTTTTGTTCAGGTGTCCCCTGTAAACAGAGGCGCAACCTACAGGTCGAAACAGCATAGGGAGAGACTGTTTTTGCTAAGTCATCCTGAAGATGCTCAGGGCCCTAGGGTGAGAGCCTTGGGACCTCCTTCCTGGCTCCTCCTCCCTTCCTACCACCTTTTATAGTCCCTGAAGGGCGCAGTCATTCTGTTTGGGCTCACTGCTCTTCCACCATGGCTCACATTGCCAAATCCTTCTACGATCTCAGTGCTATCAGCCTGCAGGGGGAGAAGGTAGATTTTAATACCTTCCGAGGCAGGGCAGTGCTGATTGAGAACGTGGCCTCTCTCTGAGGCACAACCACCCGGGACTACACCCAACTCAATGAGCTGCAATGCCGCTTCCCCCGGCGCCTGGTGGTCCTCGGCTTCCCTTGCAACCAGTTTGGACATCAGGTGAGGGGACCTGTGTGTGGATTCAAAGGAGTGGGGTTGCTATAGCTCTTGGCTGCTAGGGAAATGGAGAGCAAGGACTATGTGCGTTGGAGCACCTGGAATTGTGGGGTCTGTTCTGGCAATCTAGGTGTAGCGGTACATGTGAATACCAAGGGGAGAGTCTCTGCGATTCGATTCTGTCTGTGATTGAACACAGAGGACTTCACCCGCTTATTGTCTTTTCTTTTCTTTTCTTTTTTTTTTTTTGAAAGTAGGTCTCGCTATTTTTTTGTCCGTGGAGCCGCAGGTTCTCGTTGCCCGGGGTACCACAGACTCAAGCAATCCCCAGCCTCAACTTCCCAGGTAGCTGGGATTACAGGCGTGCGCCACCACACCCAGCTATTTTTTTTGGAACTAGGTCTCGCTACGGGCCCCAGGCGGGACTCGATCTGCGATCCCTAGCCCCGGCCGCTTCATAGGCTGAAGTTTACAGGCATGAGCCACCATGCCTGGCTATTGTCTTTTCTATTGTCATTATAGTCCAGGCCTGTTTTCCTTTCCACTGTGTCTTTAGTGCCTAGCGTGCAGAAAGCACACAAGTAGTGGCTGAGTGAATGCTTGGAGGAAACAGAAGACCAAGTATCCAAGTGGGGCTGTACTGACTCCAGAGACTTCAGTTCTAATTAGATTTGGTCCTGCTTTTTCATCGCTCTGTGCCCTAGGGAGAGTCACTCTTTTTTCTTTGTTTCCTCATCTCTAAGTTGGGGAGGATGCTACTCAGAGGATTATAAAAAAGTTCAGGGGATAAATGATACAAAAGTAACTTGAAAAACATAAAGTACTATGCAAATGTAAGCAACGTATTATTCAGATGAAGGAATTTTGTTTTTTTGAAATCAACCAAGTGGAGAGTGAACTTGTAGGTAGGTTAAACCTTTGCTGTATGCATGTCTCCTGGGCTGATAGCACACACACCTCCTGGCTCTGATTAGTGGGTCATGTTATTATAGATCTTCAGCCTGCACACCTCAAGTTATCTTTTAGGGATTCTTCTATTTTCACCTATAATTTTCATAGTACAAGAAGGCAGAATGTCCTCAAGTGAACCTCTAATTATAATCTTTCTAGTTCAATTCAGAGCAGCAAGAAGACAAGAAAGAGATTCACAGAGATGAAGGCAGGAAGATTCAGTGTCATTGGTGGTGACCAATCTAAGCCAAATTATCACCGCTTTCACTGTTCCTTCCTTGTCGCAGTTTTTTCTAGGTTTGGCCAAGTCAGGAGGGATAGAAAGGACAAAACCTTTATAGAGGTGTCCCTCTAGCCCTGGAGATGCCAGCTAGTAGGTTACAGATGGAATCTAGTAGTTATCCAGTCATTTGCATCAAGAGATAAGAAATCTAGTGAGACAGGGCTCAGGGTGTCAATGTGGTTTGAGACTGACTTTACTAATTGGCTCTAATAGGTCAAAGGCAGAAACTTTCTCTCAGAGGAAGATAGCTCACTCAGACTGGCATTGGGGTGGTATGGAAAGATGTACAGGTAGAAAATAGAGGTTTCCATGGACTGGTCAGAAGTGGGGGATGCTGAGGGGGCATAGGACAGGGATGGCAGTGGGTGGCACAGAGCTAAAGCATCCACAGGTGAACATAGTGACTGAGTATGGTGTGCAAGAATCTTGGCACACAGTCTAGAAGTAAAAGGAATACTTATTACACATTCGCACCCTTACCTTTGAAAATACTTATTTCCTTAACTTCCCTTGGCCTTGAGCTATGCTGGACCCCTAAGCTCTCTATCCTATTTAACCTGTTGGTCTCTAAGTAATTCATTCAGAGTACACACACTGCTTCCTCTGACTTACTTTGCCTTTGTGACACTTGAAAACTATACTTCCTTGGATGTGGGTCTGCTTTTATCATGCTTCCTTCTGTTTGAACTTCAGCTCCAGGACAAGGCAAGATGAAAGCAGTTATAAATTTCATTCCTCTAGTCTCCAACTCAATTTCACCTTTAGTTTTGAGGAGCTAAGTAGGGCAGAGGCAAAGGCTATACTCAACAATCACATGTAGTTAGAAGCAGTGGAGGCAAAACTTGAGCTGAGAGGAAAGGAAAGTGGTGGCAGGGTGTGTGCATGTATGCAGGTGTACATGAGTAGAAGGATGTTCTAGGTAACTGACCTGAACTTTCCTTTTCTTTCTAATGTCAGAAACTCAAGTTTCCTTGACTGGTCAGACAGATACCCTAAGAGCTGTTGCAGGGGCAGATTAGAGAGACAACAGTGGCTTAAAAGTGCTGAATCCTCCCAACTAACAGCCACACTAGGAATTGTGAGAACTTTCAGAAATGTCTTAGAAACCTATCACACAACAGCTGTGAGAGGGAACTGCCAAATTAGAGTAAAGCAAAGCAATGGAAGGAAAGAGAAAGGAGTGAGAGACAGAGGGAAAGACCACATAGAAAGGAACAATCTTGGGAAGGGAGTGCTGGTGGTCAAGAGACCTCCACATTGCGGACCCTTCATTTCAACCATTCCCATTCCTGTATTCTTTATTTTTTCCTCTTCAGGAGAACTGTCAGAATGAGGAGATCCTGAACAGCCTCAAGTATGTCCGCCCGGGGGATGGATTCCAGCCCACATTTACCCTTCTCCAGAAGTGTGAGGTGAACGGTGAGAACGAGCATCCAGTCTTCGCCTACCTGAAGGACAAGCTCCCATACCCACATGATGACCCATTTTCCCTCATGACCGACCCCAAGTTCATCATTTGGAGCCCAGTGCGCCGCTCAGATGTGGCCTGGAACTTTGAGAAGTTCCTTATAGGGCCGGAGGGGGAGCCTTTCCGGCGCTACAGTCGCACCTTCCCTACCATCAACATTGAGCCTGACATCATGCGCCTCCTCAAGGTTGCCATTTAGACAGCAGCTCACAGTCCAGCCCCCAGCACCTGCCCCTAGGACTCAGCATGTCCTCCTCGAGGGTTTGCCTTCCAAGTCTGCCTATTCCTTTCCCTTCCCCAACCATCTGGCTGGTGATACTAAGTGGGCTTCCAAAACCTGGGGGGCTCTGGGCCTTCACAGAATGATGGCACCTTCCTAAACCTGTAGGGATGGTGTCTGAGAAGCGTGAAGGGCCTGGAGCAACCTGCTGGATGAATCAATAAAATAAGGGCAGGTGTAGAAAGAGCCTCTGTGTCTTCTTGACAGAGGGTAGAGGGGTGGTTCACAACTTCAGGCGGAACAGAAGAGTTGGTTGCCCATAAAATCTTGGGACGGAGGGCGCTGGTGTAGGGGACATCCTAATTACCATCTGAAAAGCAGGCTCTAGTCTGCAGGGGCAGGTGGAGTTGTGGGCATTGTGAATTGTATTGCTACTTTATGATTCTTCTCCAGACTGAGGGAAAGGAAGTGGGAGGCTGGCAGAGTCTAGGTAGGAAGACTTCACTATCACTATGGGCACCAGGCCAACTATATTATCTGCACCTTGAGAAATTCCTGGGAAATCCATTCCATCAATATTTACTGATAACAAGGGTGTGGAGCCTCAGTTCCTAGGCACACAAAGAACACTTTACCCTCATTCTTTTGCTGAGTGACATCTGGTTTTGATCTTTCCCTAGACTGATCCTCCCTCCTTCTTAAAGTTCACATTCTACCTTTCATTTTCTCTAACCCATATATTCATAAATTCAGGCCAAGACAAGCTAAGGCATGAATGGTTTCACTTGTTCTTCTGTGAGGGTGGGGATGGGAAAGGGCACTCTTCAAAAAGATTCTTTATAACCTGTCAACATGATAGCTAGTCTCTATGGGAACAGAGTTTAGCCTAGTGGATCTTGTAAAGAGAGTCCTGAATTCCTCACTAGCATAGACATGCTCAATGGCATGACTGCCACCCAGGCCAGGTCTTTTCGGGTTTTGTAGGTCTTGTTGCAGGACCACTGCCTTGTCTCTGCCACACAAACACCTTTCCTACTGTGATATTTTACTACTCTTCATTGAATCTCCACAGGGACAGTTTCCAAACTGGACACACTCTTGAGAATCCCGATGCCGAGGGGGAAATGCTTTGTCTGTGATATTCCTGGACTCATTTTCTAAGCACTTCGGTCACCTGTGAAGTAAATGTGGAACAAGGTTTAGGATTCCCCCCTCTGATCTTCAACTGAAACTACATCATTGGTGTTGCTTTCTGTCAAAAGGGAAACCTGAGCATTGTTGAGGGAGCACCCTGGCATCCTTCCGCAGGGCCTTCAACTAAATTAAGGCTGCCTTTAACTTGATTCTTTCCCACTCTTAAAGCCAACAGCTTGGAAACAGATTTAAGGATAAGGGTAGGACAAAACACTGATTTTAGAGCAGAGATAAACTGCTTTCTTAATAAAATCCATAATTCACATTGGATGCTAGTGTGAGATGGTCATCATCTTCACAGAACTATATAACCTGTGGTTGTGTCCAATCATAGAACCAGCTACCTCAGATGCCACAAGCAATTTGGGGCCTGATAAACCATACACTGTGTTGGTTATTTCCCATGAGCCTCAATTTGAAAAAATTCTTTAGGGACTCCCAAAGGAATGGGAATTATAGTGTAAGTGATTTTGCAGGGAGAGTCTGAAAGGCAATAGTGTTAGGAAGAAGGCTCCTCACTTGGTTAGGGAAAATAATATTTGCTTCATACGGGAGCTGCTCAGCTTGGCTCAGGGAAGGAACAGGAACGCAGAACTGGAGGAACTTGTTTCACAATGACATTTCACTTTACTAAATCTTTAGAGTGCTATCATTAAAAATGAAAAAATAAAAATGAAAGAATTGTTCTTTTTTTTTTTGTTTGTTTTCCTTCTACATCTTCAGAACTATCAGCTTAGAGTCATAAACAGACAAGGCACAGCTAGTGTAATAACCTACTGCCCAGATCAACAAAATCTTTTCATCAAATTTCACTAGGGGCACTCAGGAAGTGGGGGGAAGCGTCATAAAAAAGCTTTCCCAGAAAGTTGAGATAATGTTGTCCCATTTAGGAGAGGGACAGGAAGAATCATTTCTCCTATGGCTCCTACCAAAAATTTAGCTCAGAATAATCTGGGGTGGGGGAGGTCTTGATACTTAAGATTGAAATTGATGATGCCAAGGACAAAGGGTAGTCAATAGCAGAACTGAAAGTTGATCCCAGATCAGTGACTCCAATGACGTACTCTACCACCATACAAAAATGCTTCCTTCCAGCTCACAGCAGCTTTGTGAAGACCGCTGACAGTTGCCTGCACACAGCACTACAGTATAAAAATGCTTTCCATTACCTTCTGTCATTTGATTTGAAACTCTAAATTTAGAGGAATGGGTCTTTTTACCTCTCCATTGAAAAAAATCAAGGCACAGAGTACGTAACTTGCCCAATGTCCCACCATTAGCAAGTAGCAAAACTAATTTTAGACCTGAATCTCGATTTCCGTTCCACCCAACTGTATCTCACAGTAGACTTGTACTACAGCCAAGAAACATACAATTTAAATTGAGAGGCTCAAATTCAGTCAATAACTTAGCCTGGCTCACAAGAAAGAATTAAACCCAAAGGATTCTTGATACACAGAAATAAAGAATAATGAACGTGTACTTCTTAGTGATGACTTGGAAGTAACAAACCACATCTGGTTGTGCCTAAACATATCATGTCAATTACTTAGTATTGGGAAAACCTGCACCCATTTGAGAAAGGCAGAGCTAACTAAAACACTACAGCAACAAACATGCTGAGCTTTCAATTCCTAGAGCCTCAGCAGGCACACCCCAGATCTGTACATCATGGAGCAAGTTGGGAAAAGATGAGGTGCCAGGACAAGTCCATGTCCCAATTACAACTGCAGGTGATATCTTTTCCTTCTTACAGTTCAAGAAGGGAAGAAAAGAAGAGTCGTGTTCCTGTCTGGTTCCTTTTATTTGAACAGAAAAATACAGGGTCAGTATAATTATTTACAAACGGTCTTTATTCGTTTGGATCCACAAACAAGTTCTAGAAGAAGTTGAAGAATCACAAACAGAGCACAATGTTGGTTTAATAATGAAATGTATGGCTAGACAGATATTTAAAATGTTTTTAGTATATAGTCCAAAATAGATAATTATATATTCTTCAGTAGATGAGGATATTGGTAGGAGCATATAAAATCGCCTTCGTGAGCCCCAAATGACTAAACTGCAAATATTAACAAACTCCAAGAAGGGACAATTCAGAGGCTATAATGGGTTTAGTGCTGCTATTTAAAGTAATGAAGCACTTTCTCTGCTTTGTGGATTCATTTCACCAAATTATTTCCTCAGCAGGTCAGATATAGATTTGCAGAAGAGTGGAAAACAATTTCCAGGAATAAAACAACCGATCCCTAAGGAGCAGCTGACTTTTCAGAATAATAAATATTGGCCCTACGTATCCAGATTCTTGAACACTATCAATGACATTTTCAACCTCTTCTACCTTTGCCAGACCCTTACACTTCACATTTACTGAATACTACAACTGAGAGGGAGTCCACTATACTGTGTGACCTTAGGTTCCTTTACTTCTCTGTGCCTTGGTTTCTTTGGCTCTAAAGTTGGGATAACAACAGTACCTGCTTCATGGAGCTTTTAATAATAAGGCTTAAGTAAGTGCTCACAAAGGCCTTGGTACATAGTAAGTCTTCAAAAAACCCCAGCTATTATCTGTTACACAAGAAAGCTTTCCCCTGTTAGTAACAAAGAACACTAAGCTCACTTTCTTCTGTGTTAGCAAAGTTTTAGCTCAATTTCCAAATCCTTTGGAGGTCAAGGGGAAACAATTTTGTTTCTAATGCTTGACCCTGTAAGTTGTGGTCTCAGAAGAAGTAACTGATGCCACTTCATGTATCTAGAACTTCATTGGCTTCCCAAACAATTTTACAATCATTTATTTGGCTCATCTAAAAATTCTGTGAGGGAAGTGTGACATCAATTTTTATTAGTCTGATTTCATAGAAATGAGAAATTAAATCCCTTTGCTTGATGGTTATACTGCTGCCAGATGTTAGAGAGGCCTACATGTCCCATCTAGTGTTGTTTCAACTATGCAAGGTAAGAGAGTCCATGATCTGTTTGGAGCAAGTGAAAACATTCGACTTACTTACATTAACTGAAGTGCACACTTCATTCAGACTTCCCTAGGTTTTACAAGGGCCCCTCTTCTGTCCCAGGATCCCGTCCAAGAAATATCATTGCATTTATTTGCATTTCCTGAGGCTCTTTTTGGCTGTGAGAGGTTCTCAGACTTTCTTATCTTTGATGACCACAAAGGTTTTGAGAAGTACTGGTCAGGGAATGTCCCTCAACTGGGATTTGTCTGGTGTTTTTCTCATGATGAGGCCAGAGTTATGGATTTGGGGGAGGACATCCACAGAGGTAAAGTGTCATTCTCATCATCTCCTATGAGGAACAAGTCTTATCACGGCAGCTGTAATACTTCCTCCCATGTCTCCTCTCTCCTTGCCTCCTGGCACCTGTTACTCTTAACCACCTGACTAAACTGGTATTTAGAACTGGTATTTATCAGGTTCCCCAACAGTAAGGTTACTTTTTCCCTCTTTGCACACCATACTCCTAGGAAGGAAGTGACAATGTCCAGCCCACACTTAAGGATTACAGACTATTAATGTACATTATTTGAAGTTCTTCTGCATGGGGGACTTTATTCTCTCCAGTTAATGTAGTTACTTATCCAAAAAATTATCAGTATGGATTCATGACTATTTATAGTCTGGGTTATAATTCAATATCTTGTTCAAATTTTTCCAACTTTGGTCACCGGACTAGCTCCTTCAATTGGCTCTACTGTCCCTTTGACCTATTCCCAATCATTGTAGCTTCTTTCTTCAAGCACTTCCTTTTTTTGTGGCACAAGATGAGCCAAGCTTGTATATTGCCTAGTCCAGTCCAAGAATCAGTCATCTCTCCAAAGAGCCCTGGTTCTTTTTACCAAGCTCTGGGCATCCAGTGTGCTGCTTCACTCTGGTTGCACTGATGTGAACTAGGCATTTTAGCAGAGGAGCTCAGCTCTAGAGGTAACCCCCAAATTATTTTTTCCTCTCAAAGAAGAGTCTAAACAGAAAAAAACAGTAATTCCCACTATAATCTACATAAAACAAGCCATCAAAATTGCTTAATGTAACCAATGCAGCAGAGTTACAACAGAACTGCAGGATTCTTAGAACAACAAAGTCATTTGTCGGGGATCGTCAGGGAGAATACTGATAGTGTCTTCGGCTTTGCCACATAACAGACACAGCATGGTATACTCCTAGAAGAAGACAAAGTACATAATTACCTTGGGAACAGGGAGAAAATGCTTCATAACTTAATCTAGTAAAGCTACTCTCTACAAATTGTCATAGATATTCTTTCTGTACATACGATCAATTTCTTCAACCTCTACCAGCAATGTTTTAGGTTTACCCCAGAACCTTTTGTTTATATAAACTGAATTCACAATGATGATCTATTTACCATGTACACAAGAATGTCATGTTGGAAATGCATGGTTAATTCTTAGGGAAAAAAAACAACATAATGGATTTAATTCATGCTGCTAATTAAGGTATTAAAGTAATTTGAGTACAGGGTCATAAAGACAAATTTCAGTTCTTAGAGCTGTTCGTCTCTGGGATATTTAATACTAACATGCAATAGAAATGATTCTATAGACAATAAAGGAAGAACATTCTCTACACAAAAAAAAAAACAAACAAAAAAAACATTCTCTAGATAATGTTTATCTAGCCTAGGAAAGTAATATGTGAAACCCACTGTGTGTCTGCTCAAATCTGCTCATGTCTAGAATTTGATCTATTTATGGAGTTTTATGTTTCTTAGTTTAACAAACATCCATACTAGTGACAGAAGAGATACTGTTTTAGGCAAAAGTCCCTAAAGAAAAGACCTGCTCTTACAGTTGTCCCTTTCTAGAATATTTATATGGTCATAAACCATACAAACTTGAAACTTTAACTTAAAACCGTTGTTTAAAAACCTATTTTTTTCTTCACAAAAACAAACATCTATGTTTAATCTACTTGTATCTCCACCTGATACGGAGATTGTTAACTGTCTAGAAATTGATCAGCCAAGGCAGTTTGTGTTTCTTGGATTCAAAAAGTCACAAAGATAAACAATGACCATGGCAGAAGGACTCAGAATTAAGAGACTCATTTCCTACTAGTGAGGTCAGCAGGAGAGCTCAGTTGTACATTGAAAGAGTGTTTAATTTTGATGTCTATACACATATTGAAAATAAATGGAGGCTAGAGCTCAGCAAACAAAGGCTCATGAATTAAAAATAAAATAAAATTCCACCCTCTCCAAGGTCTTTCACTGCTCTTAAATACTTTTGTTCCCACCCACCGGACATTACTAGCAGGTCAGCCTCTCACTGGAAATGAAGAAAAAATAAAGTCAAAGTGGGAAAATATGTGAAGTTAGACAAATATCTGAATTTCAAACAGCTTATCCATTGGCAAATTTCTATTAAGTGCTAAAATATTCTACAACGTGCTAGGTGCACCGGTAGACATGAGAAAAGGCAAGCGCAAAGCCTGACTTTGCAAAACTTACACTCCAACTTGGGAGAAAGAAAAAAGCTAATGTAATATAATCTGGAAAGATTATTAAATCAGTAAGGCTGATTATACTTATAATCTTTAATTAATAGGCATTTTGGAATTAAAATTTCATTGCAGGCCAACTCTTTGAATTCAAAATTAGTTTCCCATAGAAGGAACATTGTGTATGGCAGTTTGGCTTCTGGGGAATTCCAGGCAATCATTTAACTGGACTTTGCACAAGAAACACACACTGACTATAAACAGCAGTGCTTCCACAGAAACCACGTCTACATTCTAACTTGGGAAGCAGGTAACAAACTCCCTTGCGTTTCCAGGAATATGGTGAGATTAGGACACAGTTCTTTTCAAAACTGGTCAGGCAGAGAGAAGAAGATATCCCCCCCCTCAATTATTCAAGGAGAACTTCCAAGACTCACGTAGGCAAAGCCTAATGGTAGAGATATGGAAGCAAGGATGAATGGCTATAAATCCTTTGTTTTATTCTCAGGATCCCTTGTTCCTTTTCCTTTATAACTACCTGTTGGTTTTGACCCAAAGACCTGTCTTTTTATGGTCCAAAGAGAACCAGAAAGCAACCTCACAGTTTCCCCTCTTATTTCCTGAGGTAAGTGATTTTTTGCTAGGGAAATACAAAAAAAATAAATGACATTTGTAGTCCTTTATAAAATGCATTTTCTGTTTAAATGCTGTACACGTCTCAACCTTCCCCTCTACTCTCACATCAGAAAATTTTATCTCATTCACAAAGGTATTGTTATCGTTTTAAAAACAGAATCCCGAAAGCTAAAAGCAAGATAACAAACGGACACAGCTGCCTACCCTCTCCTTAATTGGGAGAAAAACAGCTTGTGCAAAAGAAAAGAACTTTCTTTTGTTCAGGTGAAAAGGCCTAGCCCCATGGAGGTATTATTTCTAAGAGATGTCCAGAGTGTTACAAATTGTATTTTATGCCAATTTTGTGTATTGTATGCCAATTCTGTATGTGTCAAGCAGGAAATTGCCTCTATATGGAAATGTATTTTGAGCTTTTGCAAAACCTATAAATTGCCTGCATCAACAAAGCTTGCGGTCTTGGGTCCAACTTTCCTTCTGAGAACCAAGTGCCCTCAACTGAGTCTTTTAATAAAACTTTCTTGTTTGCCTAAAAAATAAAAAAAAAAAAATTAAAAAGAAAACAATAAAAACAAAATCCCTGTTTTTTTAGAAATATGTACTGAAATATTCATAGAGGTGGTGAATGGTAGGATTTGCTTCAAAATAATCCTGTGGGGAAAGGTGGGAATGGTGAGGTGCAAAGAAAGCTGAAGCTGAGTAGTGGAGGTTAAGTAGTATTCTGCCTTTTATTATTTTTCAGTGTCCCATAAGCCTTATAAAACAAAACATTACAGTGGTGGGAATCCCAGCTTAACCTGAACTCCTGTTGGAGTAAGATGTGGACTAGAGTAGGGGAGGGAAGTAAGTCAGAGCAGCTGAAAATGAAGAGCACTTGTGATCACCATGCTGAGAGGCAGTTCACAAGTGACCACTCTCAAGAATCAGTCCTGTCAGAGGTACAAGAGTTCAGAAAAGGGATAAAGCAGTATGGGCTGGACTGTCAAGAATCAAAAAGAGATAGAACACAAGTTCAATGTGATGGAGGGGGGATTTAGTTGGCTTGAAGATAGAGAAAGGGACAAGACAGGAAAAAACACGAGATGGAAAAGAGCAAGCACACTGCAGATGGAGGAGCAGGAGTGACAGATGGCAAGTTTAAGGAAGATTCATTTGAGGGCAATGTGTAAAACTACAGTTGGGGACTGCTTCAGTAATTTGGGTTTAAGTGAGTATGGTCTTGTTGTGAGGTATGGCAGTGGAGTTAAAAAAAAAAAAGGGAAGAAAAACAAGGCAAGGCAGGCAGATGAGGCATAGGATCAGAGAAAGCAATTTGGAAGGTATCAAATACAGGTTCTTCTGAGACTGAGTGCATGTGCTCTCTATTTGAGGGAGTATAGTGAAGGTTTCAGATTAGAAACCAAAGTCAGTAAGGGAAAAACTGAGAAAGAAACCAGAGAAAAAGCAAAGGAGCAGTCAAAATGAATTTGATAGGGTGTGGGCCCGTCCCCCCCCCCCCCCCTGTCTCTTGTTTAAGATTGTAGGTTTCAAGGACAGGTAATGTTAAAATGGGAGAATGACTTTAGCTGGAATTTCCCTTCAGGGGGATGCAGGGGGAAGAAAGAAGTGAAATAGTCTAGGTGAAACAGATTTCCTGGAAGCCGGGAAATCAGGGTATATAAAGGTTGTGCAAACAAAGAGAAGGATTTGATGCAGATTGGAATATGGAGACTGGATAGAGAGAGAGGTTCAGTGGAGGAGAGATGGGAATCGGTCATCTTGTAAAGATGTGAGCTATGTGAGCTTGGCCATGTAGCCACCGAGGGCCTGTAACAACCCTCGGCTGGCCCAGGCTGGCAGCATGTGTGTTGAAAGCAGTTAAAGAGTTTGTAGATTTGAACTCCGTGTTGGAGTTTGCTTTGCTGAGTTTGATTTGTGTCTGAAAGAGGCCGTGCAAAAGTTAGGCCTGAGAAGAAAGTGAACTTGGCTGGTTTGGCACCATGGAGTTCTTGT
>PVHY01001823.1:117456-144143 GCA_004024945.1 Uropsilus gracilis
TACTGAGAAAGGGTTTGGACAATGTTGAAGTATTCTGAGTCTTACATGTTTCTTTTGTAGTTAATAGGATAATTAGAAATCACTTTGTTAGAAATAAATTAGTCTGTACTGCACTGATTGTCTTGCATTGGCTTGGTATTTTGGCTGAGAAGGCTGGGGATGGTGGTAAGGACCCACGAGTGGAAAGTTTAAACTGTGTTTTAAAGTTTTTCTTTTCTACAGTTTCTAGAGCTGAAAACAGAGAGCAGTTGGCTGGCTTTTACATATCAATGGTAAAGGTGATCAGTGAAAATGCTAATGAAGAGTGTGTAGCCTGCTTTGTAGAGAGTAGCAGGCAAATAAAAGTATCCAGTTAAGGTTAAAGGTAATTACAGTTAAGTACTGTTTATAACCTACTTTAGAGAGAGAAGCAGGCGGATAGGGGTAAACAGTTAAGTAAAGTCAGAAAGTCTCTTTTCACCCTGTTTCAGTTGGCGACCCAGATGGGACCCTGTTTCAAATTGAAGAAAAAAAAAAACAAAAAAAAAAACCAGTGGGGTGATGAAGACTGTGTGGGAAGAAATGCTTCAAAAGGATAACAGTTCTAAAAAATGAAATCCAGAAGAGATGTGAAAAGAGGCAGGAACTGAGGCAAGGTCACAGGATTTGGTAAAGTGAAATGAAAACCAGTGTGTAGGTGGCTGAGAGGAGTACAGGGAAATAAGGGAGCACCATTCAAATGAAGAAACAGAAGCAAAGATTAGAGGATGGATAAAAAGGCAGCTGGGTGAAATGAAAGGATTTTATTTTTTAACAAAGAACTAAGTATATGTACTGTAATAAAGTTTTAAATCTCACAGAGAAAAAGATGATGCTAGAGGACTGATAATGCGATTGTTGAGGAAAGCACAGTAGGGGCCATACTAGAGAAAAGGAAATAAAAATCTTCCCCCCAAACCAGGAAGGAGGAAGTGAGTCCACAGCTGGGCAATGCTAAGTACGCTGTAGAGAGATATGGAAAATCAGAGTCAGGGAAGTGTGCCAGGCAAGGGAGAGCCCTGGGACGAAGAGCTCAGACACCACACTGCAGCTAAAATCAAGCCACAGAACCGTAATGAGATGGTCTGAAATTGTCATTTTAAGATAATCTGACAGGAGAATATAGAATGTGAGTGGGTAAAGTGGACAATGAGAGAGAGAGAGATCACTGGGGGTAGGAGAGCCTACTTGAAGAGTTTTTTTCTAAAGAATTTCACACTATCTAGGCACTGCATGTGCAAGTCATCTTCCTTTACCTTCTCTTTTTATCCCAGAGTAGTATTTGGGGAGCTCTGAAAATAGTTTCAAAACATATACTCAGTCATAGCATATAAAGTCAGATTTTGGTCTCATGGCAGTGATATATAATAGCTCAATACGGGTAAAAACAGGCAGTTTCAATATCCATTTAGGATCTTTAAAAAGCTTATAGGAACCTCTAGAAAAGGTTCTGGAAAATAGTGATAAGCATTTCTTTCCTCCCATAAAAAGACAGAGGTGATCCTTGAAGCTTATTATATTTATCTGGTCACTCTCATTTCCTTGAGATCTCAATTTCCCTATGTAACATACATCATATAAATACTTTCTGAGACATAATTTTTGGATATTGAGGCGATGTGGCCAAGAAGTTGTTTAGATTAACCACATGTCAGATTCTGACAGGCAACTAAGTGCTTTCTTTCACACTAAAGTGGAATGAGAGTGATTACATGATTTTATAAGGTTCTGTTATGGTAGACTTTTTCTAATTACATTATATCCACATCTGAAGGGTTTAAAAAAAATTCTCTTGCTTGTTAAAAGCTGTAACATGATATCCTATGGCTCAACAAGTAGTTTTCTACATAAGTAACTCAATCTGAAGACTTGAAAACAGTGACAATGAGGGACAAAGCAGGTTCCAGAGTTCCCAGGGTTTTCAGTTTGTCCTTGTTTGTCCCCCACTGTCTAGCTTTACTTTCTGACCAATAAACCTATGACTCCTTAGCAACTTCAAGCTGAGAGCAGCCTTCTGTAGAATTCTGTACATATACTCACAAATCAATATAGACTAATCCTTGTAATAAATCCCTCCTTATAGTGGGCCAGCATCTCTCTTCCAATCTTGACATATTCATCTTGTCATTTCATTAACAAATAACATTCAAGTGAATTATGTAACTGAGATTACAGAGTCACTCAAATCTACATGAGTACTAGCAAAAAACAAAGATAACCTCCTTGTCACAATCTCCTGCTCAGCAAGTATGGTGATGATAAGTAATTAAAATCAGCAATTGTGCAATCATATAACTGGATAGAGAAAAAAGAGGCACAACAGTGACCTCAGAAGAAACATACTGTGCTGTTCTTTATAAACTAAAATAACAGGACTAAGATAGCACTTGTGAGAAATCCATTTTGATTTGTGACTCTTGCGAAAGCAGGATTATACAGATCGACCCACATCAAAACTGTCTTTCTCAACTCACACAGATAAAAAGATGGGATGGACTGACTAGCACTTGATGTATAAAAAGCATATGGAAGCTTTCAAGGATACTTTTATTATCCTCCTTCCCCACAATAACACACATTTTTACATTTACCTGAAATTCATCCATGATACTGAATGTATACTCATGCCTGGCCACTACATGGTGACAATTCTTACACAGATCTGCTGAAACAGAGAGACTTAATTACATCTTGTAAAGTATCTTAAGGCAGTATAATTTCTATTCTCAGCATGATATTACTTTAAAAAGAATCTTAACTCTCATATTTAACATAGCAGGAAACCTATTATAATATCTACCTTGATAAGAAATCTAGAATCTGCCATATATCAACACTACATAATTAAGAGACTTAATATGCATATAATTAATTCCCCTGGAAAGTCCTCTAAGGTAATCAATTAACAGATATATCTATCTATCTATTTATTTATTTGCTTGTTTGTTTATTTATTTTTTTAGAGACTAGGTCTCGCTATTTTTGCCTGTGGAACCACAGGCTCACGTTGCCCATGGTACCACAGACTCAAGCAATCCAGAGTCTCAGCTTCCCAGGTAGCTAGGATTACAGGTGTGCGCCATCATACCCAGCTTTTTTGGGGGGACTAGATCTCACTGTGTTGCCCGGGCAGGACTTGAACCGTGTTCCCCAGAGCCCTCCCACCATAAGCTGTCACAAGTATGTATGACATGCTCAGCTGTGTGTGTTTTTAAACTAGCAGAATTTACCAATGTGAAAGCTTTTATATTCAGGAATGATTTTTAGTATTAGAACCTATCACAAGTAAAAAAAAAAAAAAAACACTAGTATTATATTGAATTTAATGGTAACAAAAGATTCTAGTATAATAATATGATAATAATAATTACAATTGATTGTTTACTGTATGCCAGGTACTGTTTTAAATATTTCCTATCTATTTATTCACTTAATCTACCTCTACTGCTATTAACTTTTTAGGCATAAGGAAACAAGGGTATACTGTGGTAAAGTAGCTAGAAGACTACCTACCAAACTAGGAAACTCCAGAACAAGAATTCTGGTTCTAAAGCCCTTGCTCTTAACCATTATACCCTACAACATCCAAGAAAATAGAGTTTAAAGGGGTATATATTAAAAGAAAAAGATTATTCTATTAAGAGAATTTCCAATAATCTGACCTATTCTGAAAGCTTATTTTTATTCACCATATATCAAAACAAAACAAGAACCAAGAGACAAGCAAAAGGGAATATAAATAGTTTAAATTCTTGTCACAGTGCTTGGGCACTAAAGTATACATACATATGCCTTAATTTTCTCATAGAAATGCTTAGGTTACCTTCAAAATTGATTTATTTTTATTACACAGTTTATTTAATCAGTTTCCCAAAACAGAAGGTGAGCAGCAGCATATGACGGTAGCATACTCACAGCAGCAGAAGCAATAGACTAATAGTAAGAAGGGAGACAAAGCCAAAAACACAGAAACAAGCCTAAGAAACCCATAGCACCCTGGGATCCTTTAGTATAGAGGCAAATAGCCCTAAACACTTAATTGCTGTTACAGGACATCACACTACATTATACTATTGTAAATGTGAAAATCTACATGGATGATGCTAAGGTTAAAAAAAAAAAAGGTCTCCATAGCTTGTTTCAAAAGGAATAAAGATTTCAGAAATAAACATGCAAAAAAATTAGTGACTAAATCACAAATTTTAATATTTGCAAGTCATTTGTGCAGAGTATTTGATGCTGCTAGTGATACTACCTCTTATTTTCCTCTTAAAAATCTAACCAGTAACTATGTACTGCAATTCAATACTGAACGAGGTTCATAATACTTTGCACAACATATCAACTTCCAAAAGCTGATACCTACTAACAGACTCAAGCAGAAAAGTCTACTTACGATCATAGGTAACTATTTCTTCTCCATCCTCCTCTTTCAAAGATTTGTTCGAGATCAGCATAAAGTCCCGCTTATTACACACTGCACAGCCTGTAAAGTTGAGCAAGAAAGACCCATTCTCCAAGCAGATGGTACCCTAAAAATATTAAAAATAGCTTAATTTTCTTGAATTTCAAAAATGTTGGTGAAAACGAGCAATAGACTTAAAATAGCTAAAGGCCAAAAATATGGCCAGAATTCACTTGCTAAAAAGCTGCATAAAGTAATTCTTGAAACTACTAGCTTCCCTTCAGGAGCATGATTCAAGGTAAAAAGAATCGAAGCAGCATAAAAGCTGGAGTCTTTGTGGAGACTGCAACTGTGTTTAAGAGAAAGTACTAGACACAAATAGTTATTTATTTATTTATTTATTTACTTATTTTTTGAGACTATGTCTCACTTTGTTGCCCACGGAACCTCAGGCTCATGTTGCCTGGGGTACCACCCACTCAAGCGATCCCCAGCCTCAGCTTCCCAGGTAGCTGGAATTACAGGTGCGCGCCACCATGCCCAGCTATTTTTTGAGACTAGGTCTTGCTATGCTGCCCCTGGAGGGTCTCAAACCCGCAGACACAAGCAATTCCTAGTCTCGGCCTCGCTCTATAGGCTGTGATTAAAGGTACGTGCCACCATGCCCTGCCACAAAGGGTTATTTAGTAACAACTTAATGAAGCTTTATTTATACAAAATATGAAAAGAAAAATTAGGAAAATCTAACAACCAATAATATTATGCAGGGAATCATAAAATAAGAATTAAAATTTAATCAAAATGAAAGAACTAAATACTGGAATGCTCAGCTGATTGTTTAAATAGCATTTTCACAAATCTTAAAAGTACTACAGTCACCAAACAAAAATATATCTTCTGCTTGATAGATGTCTGTCCTTAAGGAAACATATTATTCAGGCATTCAAAAAAGAGGTTTTACTTCATCACTAAGAAACTATAAACAACTTTTGCTCAAGGTTCAATGGAGTTGTCAAGCGCTTACTAACAATTGTTTAGAATTAGGTAATTTCATTAAAAATCTAGTTCAATTTCAAAATCACTCAAATCCACATTTTCCCAGTGCAGCCAAGTGCCTGTGCAAAGACCAGTGGAGGGTTTGAGGATGAATCACATTTCTACTTTTCAGGAGCCTAGGATGGGTCAGGGGAATGAAGATTTAACATATGTGATGCTCCAGAGAAGACTTCTGAATTCCCAGTACCACAATTAGCCTTTCCCTTTTGCATGACTCCTCAGTATTTTATGTACCAGATTAATTCTGGGGGGGGGGGGAATCAAGCTATGCTACGGTTTGGAGATACTAAGTCATGGACATATCAATTTAACTACTAAAGGGGAAAAAGAGCCTTGGGATTCAAGTATAAATGTCTAGCTCTTAAGACCAAGTGTGTTGTTTTGATTTTTATAAATTAAACTTTACTCAGGTATAATTTACATACAATAAGTCACACACTGTACGGATACAGGTGAATAATATTTTATTTTACATATATACATACCAATGAGACCATTACCTCAAGATACAAAAATTTCTTTGCAGTAAGTTCCGTCATGGCTTCAGTCTATCCCCAACCCTTAACTCACCCATTTAGACTTATCTTTAGAGGTTAGTTTTCACCTATCCTAAAATTTGATATAATCATACAGTATAATTTCTGTATCAAACTTCTTTTATTTGATAAAGTCCATATTAATCATTAGTAGTGATGTAAATGATTGTTACTGACTCAAAATTGTCCTATTTAAGTCATTTAAAATGCAAAATATCATTTTTAAAGCACCTATTTATATACAGCTGTTATTATGTATCAGATTCAGATTTAATTAAATATGGTTTAATGTGAATGACAATTTGAGTATATGAACTTTGGGAGCTTCGTTTAGGTAACGTAGAGCATGCAATTTTTAATTACATGCTTTAATTAAATTAGATTAAATTTAAATTTTTAATTTAAATATATCACTAATTCATACTGATCACTTCCCTCTGATTAATCTAATGATGTATTTCTGTGTTACTACTGCAGTATTAAGAAATATAAAGCAGAAACTTACACTATAGGAATATAGGTTTTATTTCCAGCTTTATATGGAAATATTTTACCATATAATATTTTATTATAACTTTGGGCCTGATTGGTAACTTTAGAAAACACAATCAAATTCTTGTTCCAATTGGTTTGTTAAATGTTTTTCTAAAAGAAAAAAATAATTTGGACCACAGTTGTATAAACAAAAATTGGACTTCAGAATAGTATGGTTCCTCTTCAATTTGATTCATGCTTGAGTTCAAGTTCTTGGTGAGAACAAGTTATTAGGCCAGAGCTGTTAGGAATTCAGTACTGTGTATTTCTAGTTTGTGAAAAACAATTACAAGTAATTAGGCCAGAGCTGTTAGGAATTCAGTACTGTGTATTTCTAGTCTGTGAAAAACATCTACCACAAAACTTCAAAAATGTTGTCAATAAAATTTATTTTAAAAATTATTAAATTTAATTCTTCAGTTAAGCACTTCCCAACATGCTAATCCATTCTGTCTCTCTGCCATTTTTCAAAATGAGTGGACTATACTTACTACCACCTTCCCTTTGCTAAGCTCAAGTAAAGTGGCTTCTACTCTTTACTGTCCTTATCTCAAGACTTAAAAAACTCCAGAGTTGGAAGGAACCTAACCTTGAGATTTCAAATGGTCAATTAGTTTTTGCTGAAGAAGAGAGTTCCATTCCTCTAAAGGTTACTCACTGCATTTTTGAGAATCTGTTAGAAAATTCATTATTCTGATTCAAAGCCTACAACCCCATAGCAACCACCTACTATTTCTAAATCTGCCTTCTGAAATTTCAAAGAAAAGTTTAATTCTTCATTATGACAGCTCTTTAATTATTTTAGAACAGAATAAAATCTGGAAAGGTTGCTTATAGAAGATACTTTCCTGGTTTTCCAATCACCTCAATCCTTTTCTCTATTTTCCTTTCACTTGAGGTAATTTATTCCTTGAAGCTCTGTCTTTGATTGTCTACATTCATTTCCTAAGAGAACAAATCCTTTCTATTTTGACGCCTTTATTTGGCTGACTCATCTGTTTGAGTGGTACCAGAACTGCAATCTATTTTCACTTGACTGCTCCAATGTTATATTCTTAACCTTGAATGAGACATTACAAAAGCCATCTGACCATTTGCCCTCCCAATTTTAGCTCTTCCTCCCCTATATTTCTAATTTCTGAAATGCTTCCAGTTTCCCAGCTGTCTAGATTGAAAATCCTGAGATCATTTATAGCTCTTCCCCCTTTCCTCTCCCACATTAAAATGGCTTCGTCCTATTAATTCTTTCTTTGATATAAGGTTCTCATTATCTCATGCCTACACTATTGTTGCCATGGCTTCCTAAATGCTTTACAGGGCTCTCCTTTTACATTTCCAGTCACCTCAACATTACAGTCACAAGATTTATTTTACTATTGAATAATAGATTTCAGAATCATTTTCCTAGTCATTTGTTTTTCATGCATACCCAGTGCCTAAAGTATAAATCTAAACTTCTCAATATAATTTTTAAGTATTTTGATCAGCTAAATCTAAGAATCCAACCTAATCTCTTTAGTACTCTACACTCTATCTCAGGATTGTTACACTTATTATTGGATTTATAAAAATCTCTTTTGAAACTTCAAAGTATCAAATAGGATATACTCAAAAATATGTGAAACACACAACATAATGCCCCTCTACCTAAGCTAGAGGACCCCCAGTTGAGACAAGGAAAATATTTCCAGATATTAACAGATGTCCCTTGGGACACAAAATAACTACTCTGAGTCACTCACTTTCATTACTCATTCATTCACTGTCTCCCATGCAATGACTATCACATTTTTCAGTCTACAACAAATAACGCCATTATAAACATTCTTATACAACTTTACAGGAGCACAAAGATAATTACAGCGATTTTCTACCTTCCAATGAATACAAGAAACCTTATTTTCCCATCTCCCAACACTGCACCCCAACCCTGACCTTCAATTTCGCTCCTTCTTTTCCACCCTTGTCACAATTATCCTTTAAGTCCCAACTTAAGTCCACCCTTCTTTTGGCAGAACAGTGTTATTATTCCCGTTACTCTCCCCTTTCGCTAAGCTTGAACAGCATTTATAGACTGTAGGACTCATGTTTTGAGAATCATTTATTGCCCCTAAACTGTAAGCATTTTGCTCAGAAGTTGCCTTTATTTCTTCTTTGGTATCTACTTTGGCCTAGCAAAGCAAATTAGCTACCTTGAAGTATATATACCTTGACTGAATGACAGTAAATGAGTTTCACAACCTCCTGAGCCTAGGAAGAAGAGAACTTCAACGAAGGCAACAGCCTAGAAACCTGAATTCTAGTCTTGGCTCTCAGATACTAAGTCGAATGTGAAATTCAACAAGTGATTCCCTTCTCTGGCCATTAATTTTTTCATCTGCAAAACTGGGTTAGAGCAGATGACTTGGATCTCTGCCAGCCTTCGAATTCCGTAAGAAAACAACTTCTATCAAGTCAAACTGAGGATGAGACCAGGGACAGGGGTGGGGGTGTCCATCTGGTGTAGACCGGACTGCTATTGTTGGCAGCGTTTCCTCTGTTGTCCCTTGGAGTTTAAGACAAGTGGGGTGACGACTGAAGTCAACCCCTAGGGCGGGGCCGGGGTGGGGGGGGGCACCGAGAAGAGCGGGCAGCCCGGCGTCAACCATCTCCCTACAGCTACCGGGTCATTGCAAAGGGCGGTGCGGCTCGGCCCGCCCGGCGCCCAGCCTCTCGGGGAAGGCCAGCCGCGGGTCTGAGGCCCCAGGGGCTGGCCGCAGGCCGTGGGAGCGGGAGGTTCTCGCTCACCCGGTTGGGATACTCCTTTTCCACACAGTCTACGCACATCGCGACGCCGTGAACCGGTAAGGTGCTCCAGCGCTTCCGGGAAGACGAAAGCTCACGAGAGCTGAGAGGAGGTTGGCGCATGCGCTCCAGTTACTTGACCCTGGCGGAACCGGCCCGAACGGATTCCAAGTCTCCGCCCCTTCGCGCTGTGGTCAGAGCCGAGCTTGGTGTCCCAGGCTAGTCTCTCGGGCGAAGCCAAAGACTTCAGACATCTTCCAGGAGAGAGGCAGGGACCCTGAACGCACATAAAGTGGGGGGAACGGCAAGGGGATCTTGGACTGAACAATGTTCTATTGACAGAGCTATGCTTAACCTTTACCCAAGTCTCCAAATTCTGTCTTTGTTCTTCTGACCAACTTGTCTTCGGTCGTACCCAGTTGCTCCCGGGGATATAATTAATGGTAACGTCAGCATCCTTCCTTAACCCTGCTTTAGTGCAGTCCAGTCAGTAAAGGAAGACAGGGAACCCATATGCTCTGGAATCCAGAGTCATAAAGAAGCGATCAGTAACCATTTCAAAGCAAGTCAATTGAATTTGCTAATAGTATAATAATAGTATAATAATAGTATTAGTGGGGATAGTCTCTCCACTGAGTGTTGAAATATAGTATTTCAATCTCTGGTGAGAATCTGCAACACCTACTGAAAACCACTGGTGTACTAAGAAACACTAAACAAAGTAGTGTTATCAAAGCTAACTATTCTTGAAATAATTATAATGCCTCCCATTGTTAAGGCATTTTCGACCTTTCAAAGTGTCCTCATTTCACTTTTTAAATTTTACCACTACTATGATAGTATCAGAGCTGGTATGAAAAATATGTTTCATTTAAGTTGAGGAAAGCAAGAAATTAAGTGGTTAAAGGTCTTGTCTCTGGTGACAAAAGTACTCAGTAGTAAGTCAGAACTGACTCAGTTCCTATTGTGTCTTAGATTCTTTCTAGTACAGAGTCTTTCTAGTACAAGTGGTCACATGTGGCCATAAAACAGTTTTCATGTGGCAAATTTCAGCTGACTGACATGTTGTAAAGTATATCCTGCACACCAGATTTAGAACACTTAGTATAAAAGATGTAAATTATTTCACTATTAGTGTTTCTATGATTGCATGTTGAAATAATTGCATTAAACAAAATACATTAAAATTAAACCACCACCACCACCCCCCCCCCGATTTTTTTAAAGCTGGCTGCTAGAAAAATTAAAATTATACATGTAACTTGCTATATGTATATGTTATGGGTTTTTTGTTGTTGTTGTTGTTTGTTTTTTTGTTTTTAAGACTAGGTCTCACTTTGTTTCCTGGGGAACCGCAGGCTCACGTTGCCTGGGGTACCATGGACTCAAATGATCCCCAGCCTCAGTCTTCCAAGTAGCTAGGATGCCCAGTTATTTTTTGAGGCTAGGTCTCACTGTGTTGCTCCGGGCAGGTCTCGAACCCCAGGGCGGGTCTCAAACCCGTGAACTCAAGTGATTCTTAGCTTCCACCTTGCTTCTGTAGGCTGCAATTAAAGGCATGTGCCACCGTGCCCAGCCTTTGCTTTGTATTTCTAACAGGCAGGGCTGATCTACACAATTCTATCTGTTTTTCCATTTTTAAATACATCTTGTTTTTAAAGCCAAAAGTTGAATTTTACTTTTACTAACCATGTATCTATTTTATTCAATTTCAGTTATTTTATTTAGTGCCAAATAACTGGATAACAGGAAGGTGAAAAATGTATGTCCTTTTCTACTCTCCAAATATTCACAGCAGTCTGAGAGAAAAAAATAAACACAAATACCTACAAATATGTACAGATTGTGGCATAAGAGCATAAAATGGAGAGACTGTTTTCGGGTAGGTGATTGGGAAAGGGGGGTTTGAGTCTTGGAAATAATGTAGGATTTCAAAAAGCAGAGACCATGCCGAAAAATTTGGATTTTATCCTGCATGTGATAGGGAGCCACTGAAAACTAGAGCAGGAGACTGATATCAGAGTGTAGTTTAGGAAGATTATCTCACAGTATTTGTAGGAACTTGATTGCAACTCAAAGAAATTAGACTTATGAAAAGCATATACTAAAAGAAACCACAAGGGGGAGATATATAGCTTCCTGCCTCATCATGGAGACCATTCATGATATAAAAATTAAGTAAAAAATACATTGCTTTCAAAGAACTCGAAGAGTGGTTTCCTTGGCATGAGGTGATTTTATTTTCTTGAGGCATAAAAAACAAACTATGTTTACAAGTGACTTTAATCATTTGGTATCATGTTATTACAATGAGCAAGTGAACGAAAAGGTCATAGATACAGAAGTTGCAGAGCCAATGTCTATCCATCCAGTGAAGTTCTCCATTGAAATTAACTGTGTTCACGGAAGAGGGAAGCAAATGAACCAGGTGGGAGGAGGTGGTGAGCTTCTGAAAATAAAGTGTGATTACGGTAGTAGAAATAAGAAAGTCTTGGAGGTTGTCAAGTGGGAGAAAGAAAAATGAATCCTACAAAAAAGAAGGAAATTGTGCCTGAAAGGAACAAAACAGCAGTGGTGTGAAATAAAACATTCACAAAAGAAAATTGTTTTCTCTTTACAGTATCTATATAAAATAAAGTTTGTGGAACTTTCTAACTAAAGTAAAATGATTACTTTCTAATAGAATTTTCTCTGGAACAATATCCTGCCCAAAGGAGTCTTTAATAAAGAGATGATGTCAGTAATAGTTAGCAAATATGGTCAAATATTTCAATTTAGGCATGAGATAATCTCTTGCAAAAAAAAAAAAAGGATTTTATTTAAACAATAAAATTGCCAGTTACAGGTGCTAAACTGCACTCCTACAGCAGGCTTGAAGTTTTCCCTCAAGAGCGCAGTTTGTGGCCAGGCACGGTGGCTTGTGCTTGTAAGCTTCAGCCTATGAAGCGGCCGGGGCCAGGGATCGTGGTTCGAGTCCCGCCTGGGGCCCGTAGTGAGACCTGGTTCCAAAAAAAAAACAGCTGGGCGTGGTGGCACACGCCTGTAATCCCAGCTACCTGGGAAGCTGAGGCTGGGGATGGCTTGAGTCCGTGGTACCCCAGGCAACGAGAGCCTGCGGTTCCACAGGCAAAAATAGTGACACCTAGTCTCAAAAAAAAAAAAAAAAAAAAAAAGAGCGCAGTTTGAATCTCCTTTTAACACTGTAGAGTAAGTGAGTGTTAGGTCTGTATCAATTGGCCTGTATAGCGAGCACCTGGAGTATTGCATCTTCTGCTTCATTGTACAGCCCAGTGGGTATGTGCATGTGATAGTGTGCACAGCTGGGCCTAGGAAAAAAGGGGGTAAAGGCATACAGAAAGCATGAGAGAGCTTGTGCATGAGCATGGAATGGGAGAACATGAGAGAATGCCAGAGAGAGCTCAGAGAAGAGTGTGAAGATTCCTTCATAGGAAGGCTGGGAGTTTACCTTCCTCCCGACCCCCCCCAGCCCTGGCACTGGCCTGCCCTTCCTGGTGTGTCTGTTTAACTGCTAAAACCAATAAAGAACTTAATGCAAATTGGTGAGCCTAATAATTCCCCAACTACTGGAAATGATAATGAGATGATTATATGACAAACACTGTATGTCTGGTCCTTTTTTTCTTTTGACATTTGTGTCACCGGCAAAATCTGGAAGGATGCACTGCTGAGCACACCTATCCTCTTCATCCTTTGTTTAAAGGGGCAAGGAAGCTTTCAGGAACATTTATGGTAATACTGTCTAATTGCATAGATCGAGGTAGATTCATGTCTGGGCAGAAGCTTATCTGCTTGGGGAAGATCTGTGTCATTATTTCCATTGACTCAAAGGAAGCTTGAAATAGGAGTGGTTTTCTTTACTTGGCATCAACTGCCTGGGGTGAATGAATTAGTAGCAATTCTAGGTTAACTTTGTGAACACACATGAGCCTGACCAAGGGCAGGTACAACCACACTCCTAAAACCTCAAGGCCATCATTGGGGTGAGAGTAGTGTCAGTGGCCAAGTTGGACTTTCTTCCCTTTATGTTTCTCATAGTCATTCAGATAGGCCCCAGCTTTCAACCACAAAATATTTAAAAGCAAGGGAGTCACTACTATTTTCCTTTGATTCTGATTCTGCTAGCTCTCCTTTTCACAAATATACATTTCCCATATACAATTTTCATGATGTGTCCAAGTTTCTAATGTAGTAGCCCTTGGGGGAATGTTCTTTCTCAAATCTTACATGTTTTGAGAATGTTCTTTCTCAAATCTTTGATTGACTGGATTCAATCAAAATGTAACTGGGCTTTCAATATGCTTTTATTGTATTTCCAGTATGCCCCAAGGATAATGTAAGAGAGATGGTACTTTGGTTTTTTACCACCTATATCAACTCAGAGATGTGAGCTTGGAATTTTTAGAGACACTGAGGGAGAGAGGAAAGGGAGATGAAGAGGCTCAGGAGAAAGGCCAGCAGAGGGAAGGTCTACTCAAGGTAATTCAGACTCAAAGTCTCAGATTTGGGATGTCTGGGTAGTTTAGAAAAAAGTAGGTTTGACTTTAAATGGAGAAGGGGTACCCACAAAAGAAACTTCAAGAAACATTTCAGAAATAGCATGATAATTTAAAGCTAAAATATTCAATTCCAGCCCTTAATTTTATTTTAAGAACAGTAGAACCCTGAACACATTAACCTTATTTTATCAGTTTTTTATCTGTAAAAATAACAAGAAATAAATCCTACTCATAAAGTTGCTTCAGAAAATGATGCACAAATGTTTTAGATAAGTGAGTACATACAGGTGACTCAAGAAAATAACAGAAAATATAACCCATATAATAACCCATCAGCATGAGGTGATGGGGGGAGAGTTGATAGAAGTGTCTTGGTCATAACTAAGTCAACCCAATGTGTGAATGTGTATGAACTGGACAGAGTCATGTGAGACTGTGTGTTTGACTAGTTTGTACAAGGTGGTTGGTGTGCATTTGGAAAGACAGGGTGAGTGTCTGTTGAAATGTCCTACCATCTGCACCATCTGTGTCTTCTCTGTCTCCATTAAACCATTGCATCCTTGTTGCCAGTTGTTGGGGAAGCATCAGGTTCACCAATTTATGTAGGTTCTTTATTGGTTTTAGCATTTACACAGACACATCTGGGAGGCAGGCAAGTCCTCCAAGCCCTCAGGAATCTTCACTCTTTTTCATTTGTTTGTTTGTTTGTTTTTTGAGACTATTTTTTGCCCGTGGAACAGCAGGCTCATGTTGCCCAGGGTACCACGGACTCAAGCGATCCCCAGCCTCAGCTTCCCAGGTAGCTGGGATTATAGGTGCGTGCCACCACACCTAGCTATTTTTTTGGAACCAGGTCTCGCTACGTTGCCCTGAGCCGGACTCAAACCGCGATCCCTGGTTCTGGCTGCAGCTTATCCTAGACTGCCGTTTACAGGCATGCGCCACCATGCTCAGCCTAGGAATCTTCACTCTTTCTCTGGGCATTCTCTTGTGTTCATGCCATCTCTCAGGCATTCTCTTGTGTTCATGCCATCTGCACTCCTTTATCCCCTCTCTCCTAGGCCCAGGTGCACATACTTATACATGCTTGTGCGCACACATTGGGCTGCACAATCCTGGGAAGACATTATACCCCAGGTTACAGGCTAAAGGAGGGAAAAGTCTGACTAAACTCACCCTACAGTGAGCATGCTGTGGCAGACACTGTTATGGAGGAAACCACAGGAAACAGAGCAAAAACCAGGCTCCTCCAGGTAACAGAGTTGGGAAGTTACCCAAAGGTACAAGGAAGCCAGAATATTCTATGTAAGCACTACTTTGGGCTTATACCTAGTCACAGATTCCGAGCCCTACTTCTGATTCCCTGTGTTTCTTTCCCTTGACAGAGTCTTCTTTGCTAAGTAGTAAGTACACAAACTTAAGAGAAAGGGAGGCATATTATTAAGCAACTACACAAGACAGTACCAAGAATGTAAGTTATAATACATCTTATTGTGTCACAGCAGTGACACAATGTTCTTTCAAGTTTTATTTATAAGTTTCTGAATGTTCCCTCTACCCATCTGTGGCAATCTTATTTAGTCCCTTAGCTCAGTTATCACCTCTTCCACAAAGACCAGGTATCATTTCCTGTTTTAAGCTCCAGTAGTAACATTTGTTCCTTCCCTTATCATGGAATACAGTCACCACTTGACTGCAAACTCCTTGAGAACTGTCCTTGTTTCCCAGTGTTTTGCAACTATTCCAGTCTGGGTAAGTTCTGGGTAGGCTCATCATCGATTCTAGCAGCAAAAAAAGCCTATTGGAGCCCTTAGCATTATCTTCACTGGATTTTTAACAGTGAACAGTGGAAAACAGCCCACAAAGAAAACCACTTTAATGTCCTTCCCCAGGATGACGTGCCTTTTTATCCTTGCTTCCGAGGCCCAGGTGCGCCCACCCACACATGCACGCATCCTTTGGGCCCAAGTGTATACAATCATGGCGAGGATGTAACACCACAGGTGCTGGTCATAGGGCTAATGGTGGAAGGGTATAAAAAATCCTGATCACCCATTTACCATACATACTTTTAACGTTATGTCTGACACAATGGGTACCCAGTTGTAAAAGCTGAACATAGTTTCACCCATCCCAACATCTCACCCCAACAAATTCCATGACCAAAAGCAGTCATCGTTCCATCTATTTCATTTAGATTGACCCCAGGTCATGCTTTAAAAGATTTTGAAATTTGAGAAGGAAAACAAAATATTTTTATGAGGTGTTTTGGTTAAAAAAAAATTTAAGTCCAACATCCTTCTCCTTTAATAATTCATCAAAAATGTATTTCTAGGTCATTTCTTCATGCTGTACCCACTAACAGGAATATTTTGCAGAAGACATGGATGATTCAGCAAGAACAAGGTGCCCTAATATCATCCAGTTTAACACCTCATTGCTCTCTAGGAAATGATCTGTAAACTTAGAGTTCAGTTTGTGACTTCATTCCTGGAAGTTTAGCAACACCTTTCTGCCTTCAATTGGTTCTATACACTGCTTTATCTTCTCTTTTATGATAATTGGGTCCATAATGGTTTGTTCATTTGAGTTGAAAGAAAGTAGGTGATTCTTTCATCAGTCTTTTTTCTTAGTCTTCTCTCAGTTCAATTACTATTTGAGGTGTTGACATCAATGAGTCATTACAAAATTGAAGATAGTGCTCAAAATACAAATATACTTGAAAGAAGTAATATGATGCTATTAAAACTCAGGAGTAATGTTTACAGTGCTTACACCATGCCTGCCTTTAAACTTACAACCTGGAGGTTAAGAAAGACCAACAATCACGATATGTATAACAGCTTTAAAGGATGCTATTGGGGACAGGAAAAGGCCAGACATCTCAACCTGAGATGAGGGTGGGGGCGAGAAACAGTATAAACAAAGATCTTCCATTAGAGTTCAGCAGACTTCAAGAATCCATGGTCTTTGAGGGATGTTCCCTGGGCAGGGATACGACATATCCACAAGTAGAAAGGCATGGAAAAGGAAGTTTGGAAGGCTGGTGCATAGGGGGGTAGCACAGATCTAAGTAGTGTCCATTCATTTCTTTTTTTTTTTTTTTTTGAGACTAGGTCTTGCTATTTTTGCCCGTGGAACCGCAGGCTCTCGTTGCCCGGGTTACCACAGATTCAAGTAATCCCCAGCCTCAGCTTCTCAGGTAGCTGGGATTACAGGCATGCGCCACCACGCCCAGCTATTTTTTTTGGAACTAGGTCTCGCTACAGGCCCCAGGCAGGACTTGAACCGCGATGCCTAGACCCGGCCGCTTCATAGGCTGAAGCTTACAAGCACGAGCCACCGTGCCCGGCCTCATTTATTTCATATAAGGATAAAACTTCAACCATTAAGTCAGGTGAGACTGACTTTATGTAGTTATGACTAACCTACCCCTAGTGGAAGTTATCATTGTTGGGAACAGACTGACCAAAGTCACTCCATTTTGTTTCAAACCTCCATTGTTGAGACCAGTGTCCTCTCACTGCCCTCAGTGGAAACTATCCACCATGGCTAGCTGGTCCAACATCCTGTTTCTGCCTCCGCTTTCCTGGTTGTTCCTGATAACAGCATTGTCCACCTGATAGATGATGGATGCCAGCATTGTCCTCTGGATAGATAATGGATGTTAGCAGTATTAAAAACCACAGTTGTGGGAATGTGTCCCTCCATTATGGGAATGTAGGAATGTGTCCTGTAGTTATGGGAACGTGTCCTACACCTGCTTGCTTGCCTCACAATAGGGAGCAGTGGTGCTTTTGCCCTATAAAAGGTTGTAACAGAGACTGCTTGGGTCTCTCTTGCCAAGCTGGTTTGGCAACCCTAGTGCACCAGTAATAGACCTGCAGCTTTGAACTTCAATCAGAATCCTTGTGTCTTATTGAGCGGCCCATGAGTCACAACAATCATGGAATGAACTTTAAAATTTCTCCAACTTCTTCCTACAAATATGTCAATATCATGTTTCCCGCCGAAGTGGGATGTGGATTCACATTCCAACTTTGTCACTTATTAGCTGGGCAAGATACTTAACTCCTCTATGCCTTTTTTCTTATTTACTAAATGGAAATATACCTACCTCATTGAGAGTTAACAGAGATAATCCACTTAGCGCTGGATCTGATAGATGTATTAAGTACTCCACAAATGTTAGCTATGTGGATGAAAATTAGTCTAGAGAATGTATAAGGATCTTAGAATTAGTGAGTGGTAATCAGGCTATAGTAATTAACTATAGCACCAGAGAAACCAGAGGTAGAACAACTCTCAAGAAATTAGCTAACATACTCCCCCACATCTAAGAAGCTCAATGATATTGAGACCCCTGCCTGCCATTAAGGGCCCTAAGTATGTCTGAGGAAAGATAGGATAGGGGATGGAGAACAAGCAGATAGAAGAGGATGAGAGATAAAGTAAGCAAAATGACTGGAAAAGGGGGCTAAGAAATATACTTTAGTGGCACATCTGCCATCAGTTGTTTATTCCTGATTAAAATTTCCAAAGCAGATGGTGATTTTATAAAAGATTTTTTAAAAAATTGAAGCTGTGGGAACTTGAAGAGGGTCAGATATATTCAATAATCTCAGAGAGGTCTAGATATAAAAAGTTTGTAAGTAGAAGGAACAAGAGCATCTCTGGAAATGTTTGGGCGTCCTCTTTCCTAAGGAGCCATTCATCAAATTCCAGAGGATATTTAGAGCCTCTTGACTGTATTTATTCGCACTGTTGAGACCAGGAGGAGCTTGAAGTCTACTGCTTGACATAAGCACAAGCACTAGGTCAAAGGGCTACGGATGAAATCTCTTTGAGAACCAAATTTTAGAAATTGCCAAGGACAAGCTTCCTTATGTTCTTTCCGTTGAGAAAGAAAAGGATGTTGAATAATGTTAGTCACCTATTTGGTAGCAGGGATTTTAGTAAGACTAAATCATCCATAGCTTGAACAAAATTATTTTCCTTCCAGGAGTTTTTCAACATCTACTCACACCCCCATTTGATTTTTATGTGATGCTGTTTGGTAGCATTTCTCTCTGTTAAGAATTTACTCCTGACAGATGATTCTGTCCTCAATCTTTCTTTCCCATATGTCTTTCAGTTTTCAGTTTGTGTTCTGGTTTATTTTTAGAGGCTAAGCTATCAAGAAGGCCTGCTGTCTTTCTATGTTCTTAGGCTGCTGTTCCTTCCCTCTTCTTTTTTTCTTATGGTTACTGGTAGGTTCGCAGGGATAATTCTAAACTGGGGCCAGGTGCTGATTAAACAAAATAAGTCAAGGGAATCAAAACTTTCAAATGTTCGGTTCTGGGAAGTTAGCCACAGCAGCATTTTCTTAGATATGTTTTTATTTTGATGTGAGTTACATAAGCCACGATTGGGGCTGTCAGCTTTCTTCTGCATGGTATCATAAATGAGTTGCAGAAAAGGAAAGTTAACAAGCTAGAGACTAGGGAATTGCTAAGTATCACAGCAACAAGAAGGCAGAACTGTGTGCTAGAGGCCACAATCTAGCCCTTGCTGAAAACAAGGAAATTTTTTGATGTCACTGTTTCTTTCTGTGGACATACAGATTTGTGTCTTTCTGCCCAAATGATAATGGAATGAATTTACTGCTTTTGAAAGTTTACATCTAATCCAAGTTTCATTTTAAAATAACAATAAAGACATAATGAACAACATTTAATGTATATTATGTGTAAGATACTGAACAGTCACCAGGTGAACAAAGAGGGAAATGTACGATTTGCACTCAGAGGACTTACTGTCTAGAAGAGATAAGGCAGTGTATTTAAATATATACATATGTTTTTAACAAATAAATAAAAGCTGCCAGATAACACAAACTAAGTGCCAAATGAGTAATATATATAAGTAGGCTGATCATATGTTTCAGTTTGTGACTTTTTCCAGAGTGATTACATCCCCTTTAATTCTCAAGTCTCACAGTTCATATGCTATATGCATACTAGTGATTACCTATATGCAGTTACCTATATGCAAACTAGTGATTCAGGAATTAAGGGCAGGGAGTAATTGCCAGTGACAAGAGCAGCTGGTGGGGTGTTCATGAAACTGGTAGAACTTGAGCTGGGTCTTAATGGAAGACTTAGGGCAGGGGCCTCAATCAATGTACAATAAAAGCCATATATTACAAACCCTCAATTAATATCATACTCACTGGTGAAAAACTGAATGCTTTTTTCTTAAGATCAAGAACAAAATCAGGTTGCTCACAGTCACCATTTCAAATCAATTTACTGCAAGTGTCCTTAGCCAGAGCAATTACACAACAAAAATACAAACAACCCAGGTTGGAAAAGAAATGAAACTATCAGCATTTGCAGGTGACATGATAACACATATAGAAAACCCTACAGAATCTACTAATAAAATATTATAAACAATAAAATTACAAGTTACAAAATTAATCTACAAAAATCTTTTGCATTCATACATTCAATGTGCTAGAAGAAAGAAATAATCCTGCTCATGATCAATCAAATAGAATTAAATATCTAAGAAAAAAATTAACAAAGGAAGCAAAAGACCTGGACAATGAAAACTGCAAAACTTTTTCTTTTTTGAGATTAGGTATCGCTATGTTGCTGGGGGGACTGCAGACTCAAGTTGCCTGGGGTAACGTGGACTCAAGCAATCCCCAGTCTCAGTCTCCCAGGTAGCTGGGATTACAAACACCCGCCACTGCACCCAGCTGCTTTTTCGAGACCAGGTTTCACTATATTGCCCGGGGGTAATCTCGAACCCGCAAACTCAAGTGATCCCAAGCCTCTTGCCTCCCAGGGCTTGGACAACAGGTGCGTGCCATGATGCCCAGCTTGCAAGATTTTGTTAAAAGAAATAAGTGACATAAAAATATGGAAAAATAATTCATGCTCATGGATGAGGGAATTAATATTGTTAAAATGACCATTTTACCTAAACCAATATAAATATTCTGTGCAATTTGTATCAAAATGTCAGTGCCATGTTTTAGCAATGAAACAAATAATACTAAAATGTATATGAAAGCACAAAAGAATCTGAATAAAGCAATCTTGAGAAAAATAAAGAAAATAAGCATATTACCCAACTTCAAACTATATACAAAGCCAAGGCAATAGTAATCAAAACAGGATGGTACTAGTATAAAAAATGAACTCACTCAATGAAACTCAATGGAATAGAATTGAGCCTAGAAATAAGCCCACACATATACTGACAGTTAATCTAATTTTTTTTTTTTTTTGAGACTACGTCTCACTATTTACACATGGAACCACAGGCTCACATTGCCCGGGGTACCGCAAACTCAAGCAATTCCCAGCCTCAGTTTCCCAGGTAGCTGGGATTATAGGCGCGCGCCACCACACCCAGCTATTTTTTAGGACTAGGTCTCGCTATGTTGCCCCGAACGGGACTAGAACCATGATCCCCAGCCCCAGCCGCTTCATAGGCTGAAGCTTACAGGCACAAGCCACCGTGCCGGCTTCCTGATGGTTAATCTATGACAAAGGAATCATGATCATACAATAGAGAGAGGAAAATCTCTTCACACATATTGGTGGGATAACAACATTCAAAAGAAAGAAATAAGATTATTTTCTTGATCCATACACAAAAGTAAATTCCAAATGAGTCAAAGTATTGGACGTAAAGTTTGAAACCATAAAATACATAGAAAAAATAAAGTGAATAACACTCCATGACATCAGTCTTAGTGATATATTTGCACACTTGACCCTAATGGCAAGGGAAAATAAACATATGGCACATTAAATTTATTTTTAAAAATAATTTATTTATATATAAATTTCACATCTTTGTAATCCCCGGGGTTTACCCCCCACCCTCCCTGACTGTTCCCACCCTCTCCTGCCCCTGCCCCCAGTTGTGTACTTCAATTTGGTTGTTAGCTTGTTTTGACTTTTCCTCATAGTTTTTTGTTTATTTTTCCTATGTCCTGTATAATAGTGAAATCATTTGGTTTCTGTCTTTTTCTTTTTGACTTGTTTCTGCTAATATGATTTCTTCTAAGTACATCCATGTTATCATAAAAGTATCCAATTTGTCATTTTTAATTGATGAGTAATATTCCATTGTGTATATATACCACATCTTTTTCATCCAGTCATCTGTTTTGGGACATTTAGGTTGCTTCCTTGTCCTTGCAATTTTAAATAGTGCTGCAGTAAACATCTGAGCACAGGTGTCCCTTCGTACAAGCATTGAGGTCTCCTTAGGGTAGATCTCAAGAGAGTACATTTCAAGATCCCAAGAGAACAATTAGTTCCATTTTCATTAATTTAAGGGTCCTCCACACAGCTTTCTATAGAGGTTGGACCAGTTTATATTCCCACCAGCAGTAAAAGAGTGTTTCTTTATCTTCACTTTCCTGTGGGCACTTGTTGTCCGTTTTTTGGATGTGGGTCATTCTTACTGGTGTAAGGTGGTATCTCATTGTGGTTTTGATTTGCATTACCCTGATTGCTAGTGACATTGGGCATTTTTTGATGTGACTGTTGGCCATTTGTATTTCCTCTTTATTTTTTTTTTTAAATTTTTAAATTTTTTTTGAGACTGGGTCTCGTTATTTTTGCCCGTGGAACCGCAGGCTCACATTGCCCGGGGTACCACAGACTCAAGCAATCCCCAGCCTCATCTTCCCAGGTAGTTGGGATTACAGGCACGCACCACCACGCCCAGCTATTTTTTTGGAACTACGTCTCGCTACCGGCCCCAGGCAGGACTCGAACCACGATCCCTAGCCCTGGCCGCTTCATAGGCTGAAGCTTACAAGCATGAGCCACAGTGCCCGGCTGTATTTCCTCTTTAAAGAAATGTCTTTTTAATTCTCTCCATTTTTAAATTGTTGTTTGTTTTTTTTTTTACTTTGTTTTTGTTAAGTTGTGTGAGTTCTTTGTTTATCTTTGTTATCAGAACCTTATCATTTGTATGGAGGGCAAAAATTTTTCCCACTTGGTTGGGTTTCTTATTGTTTTGTCTGTTGTCTCTTTGATTGTTTAGAAGCTTTTTAGTTTGGTGTGGGACTACATTAAATTTAAATTTTCCTGCTCAGAGAATGAGAATATCACTATGACAAAAAAAAAATCTACTGAATGGGAGAAGATATTCACACATCACATCTGAAAACATCCAAGCTATATAAAGAACTCACAATATAACAACAACAACAAAAACAATTAAAACATGGCAGAATATCTGAATAGACACTTCTCAAAGAGGACACATAGATGACCACAAAAAAAATATGATCACTCATCATTGGGAACATACAAATCAAATCATAATGAGATCTATCACACTTATGAAAATGATTTATATCAAAAAAACTAGTAACAAATGTTGGGCAGTTGTACAGAAAAATAGACTGTTGTACATTATTGGTGGGTAAATTGGTGCAACCATTTTAGAAAACAGTTTGGAGTTTCCTCAAAAACTTAAATTAGACCAACTATATGATATGAAGTCCCAATTCTAGGTATCTAGCCAAAAAATATGAAATCATTAACTTGAAGAAATATATGTACCCCTATCTTTATAGCATTATTTACAACAATCAAGATAAGGCAATAACTGAAGTAAGAAGTAGATAAGATATAGTATATATACAAGAGGGAATAATAGTCTCAGCTCCAAAAAAAAAAAAAAAAAGTTTTACCATTTGCAGCAAAACTAAAGGAACTTGAGGGGATTATGCTGAGCAAAATTACTCAGAATGAGAAAGACATTGGGTGATCTCACCTATATACAGAAAATTTGGAAACAAGCTCATGACTAAATAAAACAGAGCAATAATGAACTTTGACAACAGAATTGAATTTATAAGAGGAGAATGGGTGGGGGACCAAGTAGACTGGTGATTTTATTATTCTTATTAATTTTTAAAAGTATTGGCAGAAGCAAGAGAAAAGAATATCAAAAGATACCAAAATTGTCAAGGGAATAAATTAAAGTACAGCTGTGACACAGGTTCAGGGGATATTGTTCATATTAAGTTTTCTATGGTACCCTCTGGATCATAAAGGTATGTCATATTTGGGGAGCAATAAGAAGATAAAATTAGTCGGAGAAGAGAGTTTATGTAGCGAATTTGCATAAGATAGGGATAGAAGCAGGCAAAGAACAATCAATGAAAAATATTAAATGTAAGATAAAGAGATTAGGATCTTACCCTGTAGTGTATTGGAATTTAACTGAAGAAATATGAGCAAAAAATGATACTGACAACAAAATGTTTTTAGAAAATTAATATTTCCAATGGATTAAAAGAAGAGAGAAGAACTAATTCCAAAAGTACTGGAAGTGCTCAAGAAAGAGGCAATAAACTATATATACATACAACATATTTTTTTATATTATATAAATATATGTTAATTATATATTTATAAATATATATTCTATAATATGTATTTAATAATACAGTGGGGTAGAAGGGCAGAGGGAAGGGACATGAAGAGATTGGAGAGTTTACAAAAGCAGTATTCATAGAACGTGAACTGGTTAACTGTGTCAGGACAGGGAACAACACAGAATGACTCGAGATACAGAACCTGAATAACTGAGAAGATTATACTATTATTGGTGAATGTGGACGGGAGAGTTGAAAGAAGTTACATTTCTTGGAGAATAGATTCGTTCTCCTCCAGATATGTGTTTGAGACATCCATATGGGAATGTCTAGTAGGCAATATTAAATTGAAGCTGAGAGAGTTGGCTGTGGCTAGATGGACTAGGATTTCTGCAGACTGTTGAATTATTAAATGACAAATTTTCTAGTTTAAGATCATAAATAGCAGATATCTCACTATTATCACTTGAGGTATAAGGGCACATTTTAGAGTAGGAAGGCACACTGCTTGCACAAAGAGTAGGAGTGATAGTGATCACAGAAGTGGAAACAGGACTGTGCTTAACAAGAGAACCAAAAGAAAAGATTCAAGCCTGAAAAGTTAATCTACAGTTAAAGCTTGGAAAGAAGTCAAGGGCAACTAAGAGAGAGATAATTCATAGATGTTGGTGTTGAGAAGGACATGGGGTCTTTGGAGGGTACACTTTTATTGTAGTTGAACTGCAGGATTCCATGTTATGAAGGTTAAGGTGAATGAAAGATGATGGTTTTAAGGGAAATGATGAATGAAGGTTGATCTTATGAGACATTTGGCAGTAAAAGGAGAAAAAATATGATGAAAGGTCAAGGAATAACCAGAAGTTAGGAAGAATTTTTTAACAGGATATAAGGACTATGTGTTCATATTTGAATACAGATAGAACTTTACTTGCTTAGAAATAGACATATTTTAAACTACTCACAGTACTCTTCTCCCTCTCAATTCTAGGCAAGAAGTTTACTAGAGCACAGAAGAAAGAAAATACAAATGGGAAAAGAACTGATATAAGGATCAACAGTCAACAAGAGGTGACTAAAGTGAATCTAATTCTTTCCCATAGCTGGATCACCTTTCTGCTCAGGTAGAAACCGTATGTTGTCTGTAGCTGGGGCAGACATATAATAAGGTAGGAGAGGACATTTCTGAAAGAATAAGGAGTTTGGAAGTTGGTGTTTTTGTTTTTGTTTTTGAGAGTTCTCTAAATTTCCCAATCAACTAACCAGTTTAAAAAATAATAACAGGCCGGGCATGGTGGTGCCTGCCTGTAAGCGGCAGCCTAGGAAACCATGGCTGGGGCCAGGGATCGTGGTTCGAGTCTTGCCGGGGGCATGTAGCAACACCTAGTCCCAAAAAAATAGCTGGGCGTAGTGGTGCGTGCCTGTAATCTCAGCTACCTGGGAAGCTGAGGCTGGGGATTGCTTGAGTCTGTGGTACCCTGGGCAATGTGAGCCTGTGGTTCTGATAGGGTGTGCCCCCCCCCATTGTCTCCTGTTTAAGATTGCAGATTTCAAGGACAGGTAATGTTAAAATGGGGGAATGACCTTAGTTGGAATTTCCCTTCAGGGGGATGCAGGGGGAAGAAAGAAGTGAAATAGTCTAGGTGAAACAGATTTCCTGGAAGGCGGGAAATCAGGGTATATAAAGGGTGTGCAAACAAAGAGAAGAATGGGATTCCAGATTCGAATATGGAGACTGGATAGAGAGAGAGGTTCAGTGGAGGAGAGATGAGAATCGGCCATCTTGTAAAGATGTGAGCCATGTGAGCTTGGCCATGTGGCCACCGAGGGCCTGGAACCCTCAGCTGACCCAGGCTGGCAGCATGTGTGCTGAATGCAGTTAAGGAGTTTGCAGATTTGAACTCCGTGTTGGAGTTTGTTTTGCTGAGTTTAACTTGTGTCTGCGAGAGGCTGTGCAAAAGTTAGGCCTGAGAAGAAAGTGAACTTTGCTGATTTGGCACCATGGAGTTCCTGCTACCTGAAGGTAACAAGGAGAAGACAGCATGGAAGACAAGGAGGAGCAGTCAAAGGAACATGTCTTCAAGCGTCTGGAGATGGACTGTGTCTGGACATTGGTGAGACGATTAGGACTGAGAGACTGAGGATTTTGGGGCAATCTGGGAAAGGACTTTGGACAATACCGAGAAAGGGTTTGGTCAATGTTGACGTATTTTGAGTCTTACATGTTTCTTTTGTAATTATAGGATAATTAGAAATCACTTTGTTAGAAATAAATTAGTCTGCACTGCACTGATAGTCTTGGTTTGATATTTTGGTTAAAAAAGGCTGAGGATGGTGGTAAGAACCCACGAATGGAAAGTTTAAACTGTGTTTTAAAGTTTTTCTTTTCTGCAGTTTTTGGAGCTGAGAGCAGTTGGCTGGCTTTTGCATATCAATGG